>JAJLRB010005322.1:0-30182 GCA_020976825.1 Odocoileus hemionus | reverse complement strand
GAGTTGGGCAGAGTGACCAGCTGAAATTTTGGCCTTACCAAATTTCTTTCTTTTTTTTTTTTTTAAATTGTACATTCTGTGTACAGCGTGATGATGAAGGTGGGGATTTCGGAAACTCAGGAGCTTTTTAAAATTGTTTTTTAAATTTATTTATTTGTCTGCACTGAGTCTTAGTTTCCAGCATGCGGGATCTTTGACCTTGCAGCATGTGACCCTCAGGTATGGCACGTGGGATCTAGTTACACCGATCAAGGATTGAACCCTAGCCCCTACATTGGTAGTGCAGAGTCTTAACCACTGGGCCACCAGGGAAGTCCTGTGCTTATTTTATTTTTTTATTTTTAAATTTTTTTTGGCCGTGCTGCACCAAAATATAAAACATCTTAGTTCCCCGAGCAGGGACAGAATTTGTGCCCCCTCAGTGGAATCTGGAGCCCTAACCACTAGACCACCAGGCAAGTCCCCCAAACCTATTTTCAATCAAGGCACCATAAACTGCCCTTCTGCAAAATCCATCTCATTAGAGATGTATTTACAGTCAACTTCTGTTTTTAATTCTTTATCAAACTATTATAGCATATTTGTAAGGCTTTGGCAATGGTTGTACCAGTGGATTATAATAATCAGCGACTCCTCAGTTTCACCAAAAATCACCCAGAAACCTGAAAAACTCCCATGCCTGGGTCACACTCCATACCAATTAATAGGTGAGTCTAGGATGAGAGGGCCAGGTGCAAGATCCGTGGAGTTTAGAGCAACTGAATAGGTTTGAGGTCACAACATCATAGCACCTTTCAATGCCAGTGTTGGCGGGGGTTTCTCAAAGCCACCCACAGCCTCAGTAATTGACTAGATAAGAATAGACTTTTGAATGAAAATCTAAAACATTAGTTTTTTAGAGGGAAAAAAACTAAGATAAAAAAATCAGCCAATGGGGTCGATCACAGGGCAGCATCCAGAAGAAGTTATCCAGCACACCAGACTTTCCAATTGCTCCCTATCCTATCCTGTGGTGTCAGGACGCATCACTGTCCTGGCCTCCGTGGGGGTGACAGTATGCAGGGAGTGATGCCAACCAGGGAAGCGCCCACCTGAGTTTATAGGGGGTTTATCATGTGTTTAATCTTAGCCTCAGGTCAACTAACACTGCCTTGAAGCCACCTAAAGTCACATTGCTGTGTCTTTCATGAAGTGACTAGCCCCCATTATAGACTATCCACGTGGACATGACCAGCATTCGACAATCACATTGGCAGGCTGTCTGGTATGGTCTAAGGTCCCCAGGCAAACAAGTTTACTTCCTGTCAGACTTAATCTTCCAAGGGTCTCCAGAGATTACAATCCCAGAAGCAGGGAGCAAACGACCATTAACGTTGGGACCTGCCTAAGGAGGAGGTGCTTCCCAGGTGGTTCAGTGTGTAGAGAATCCACCTGCCAATGTCAGAGATTGGGTTCGATCCTGGGTCAGGAAGATCCCCTGGAAAAGGAATGGCAACCCACTCCAGTATTCTTGCCTGAGGGAAATCCCATGGATAGAGGAGCCTGGTGGGCTACAGTCCATGGGTTGCCAAAAAAAAAAAAAAGAGTCAAGACAGGACTTAGCAACTGAACACAACAGTGGGTGGAGGTACCGTGAGGGTGTGAGCCCACGATCCAGTTAATTACTTCTGAAATGAATGTGCATGCAGACCAGCTGGGGGGCTTTTTTTTTTTTTTATGGGCTCATTGTGGGATCTTAGTTCCCCTTTCAGGGATCTCAAATCCATTTCTGTTCAAATCATTGGGAGCATGGGGTCCTGGACTGCCAGGAAAGTCCCTGGGGGAGCTTATTTAATGCAATTCATTGGATTTTGTTGGGTATAGGCAGGGTCCAAGCTGCCAAAGGACCCTGATGGTGCTTGTCATTGGGATCACATTTTGGGATTTGCATACACTGCAAAGGCCATTACACGTGAAGCAGGGCTAACATACAAAAAGATGTGAAGCAGCAAGTCCAGCCTTCAAGGTCTCCCTTCTCCCATAGGTGAACCAGCCGATGTGACTCTGACAGTTTGTATCATCTCATTGTCCAACCTTCTAAATGCCAACCATCCCATCCTGGGTCATTTCTCTTTTATACCTGTTCACTTTCAGCAGTGATCAGTGTCTCCTGGAGGAAGTGTGGTCGTGAAGGGGGCGAGGAACCGGCTGTGATTGGAAGTGTCGGACCAGGGGTGAGGGGAAAGGATGGTGGAGTTTTTCTGATGAACTAATGTTGCATAACAAAGTGCCGCAAATTTAGTGGCTCAGTATCAACAGCAGTCATTTTATCTCCACTCATTGGTTTCTATGAGGAGGGCTTCTGCTGAGAGTTTCCGGCTCTGGTCTCTTGTGTTGTTCCCATTCACACACTGGCTGGAGCTGAAGGGCAGGGTGGGCTGTGAGTGTGTACACAGCAGCTGGTGGCTGGCAAGCAGCTCTTGGTTTAGTCTCAGAGCCTGGCCATGGAATCTGCCTGCTTGCCTCTAGCTGGGGCTTCCGCAACAGCAGGGCTGGCTTCGGGGCAGCAGCTGCTTCTGGTGGGCTCAGGCTCCACCATGCGGCTTCTGGAGAAACCAGCAGAAGCTGCATTGCCTTTGTGACCCCGCCGTGGAAGTCACTTTGTGAAAGTCGCTCAGCATCACTCCCACCACACCTCTTGGTTACAGTGAAACCCGCCCAGATTGAAGGGGGTGGGAATTAGACTCCATCCCTAGGTGAGGAGTGGCATGATTCTAGAAGGATGTAGAACTGGAGACATTATGGCAACCATCTGTGTAAAATATCACCTGCCAGAAGGCCCGCAACTCAGCTTCTGAAGGCTCAAGGAGAATTACTTCTTCCTTTCTATAGGTCAGTCCAATGTGTTTTCCAACTTCAACGTGTGGCCTTGATTGAAGGGGGACTTCCCCGGTGGTCCAGTGGTTGGGACTCATGATTTCACTACAGTGTGATCATGCAGGTTCATCTGCCCTAGTCCAGGGCTGACCTGAAGACTACCATACCTGACCGTACCTTCCCGGAGCTTGGGACCATTGGCAGGGCATCTCAGTAATCAGTGACTTGTAGCTCCCGGCCGGGCCTCCTAGGATCTTCTGGGTCCAATTCGAGGGTCTGGATTTTCTGCATATGCTGCTGAATGGTGACAGTTATGGGCGGAACATCTGATCCAGCAGTGACTGGGGTGGGGGGGTGGAGGCAGGGGTCTAAGCCTCGACCGCTTCTGCACCAAGCCATCCATGAACTTGACATAGAGAGCCTAGAGGAATCATTAGCAAAATCACTCTGAAGACAAGATCTGTGCTTAGTCACTCAGTCCAACGTCTGACTCTTTGTGACCCAGAGACTGTAGCCATGCCAGGCTCCTCTGCTCACATGGGGATTCTCCAAGCAAGAATTCTACGAGTGGGTTGCCATGTCCTCCTCCAGGGATCTTCCCACCTGGGGATCAAACCCAGGTCTCCTGCATTGCAAGTGGATTCTTTAACCATCTGAGCTGCCAGGGAAGCCAAAGACTGCCCGGTTTTCAAATTCCAGCTGTGACAAAACCAGACACTCCATATCTGCCCCATCCCTCCAGTCCCACTTCCCACTTCCAACCACTAATCCTGGGTAAGGCACACACTTTGGGTTACTTTCTCTTTTCTACCCATGTTTGTCCCACAATTATCATACGGCATTGTTTTCTGTTTTTAAGTCATGTGGAAAATATTGTATTCACCAACCCTCAACTTCACGTTTACCCTGAGGACCTGCTTTTGATTAGTCCATATTATTACTAGAAATCTTGCCCTTTTGTATGTCAGTATTTAACTCTTTTTTTTAGTGCCCTTCAATAGCGTTTCATAATTTTTTATAGAATACTTGCATGTCTTTTGTTAGATTTGTTCTGAGCTCCCTTAGGCTTTTGTAAATGGGAATTTAAAGGTTTTTTTAATTTTATATATTTATCTTGTGTTGTGCTGGCTCTTCATTGCCGCACACGGGTTTTCTCTACTTGTGGCAAGTCAAGGAGAATCCTCAGTGCTCGGTCTTCTCTCATTGTGTGGTGACTTCTCTTTGTTGCAGATCAGGAGTTCTGGAGGCTTGGGACTTCAGTAGTTGCGGAAACTTTGTTCCTCCGAGGCTTGTGGGATCTTCCCAGACAAACGGATAGAACCCGTTCCCCCTGCATTGGCAGGTGAATTCTTAACCACTGGACCACCGAGGGAAGTCCCTAAATTTGTTTAAAAACAAAATAATTCTTAATTATCAAAACTACCATCTTTACCTTTTTCTACATCCAATCAATAACTATTAAGTATGGGGGCTTCCACAGGGTCACACAGAGTTGGTACACAAACTGAATGGCAACTTAGCATGCGCGAAATATTAAGTAATTCACATTGTGGTGGGGACAATTTCCAGAAACACTTTTCATCTTATAAAACTGAATACTTTTTACCCCATTAATCAACAATTCTCCATTTCTTTCCACCTCACCTCCCCAGCAAACAACCATTCCACTTGTTTTTCTATGAATATTTCACCCTACTCTAGGAACTCCTTGCTATAAGTGGCATCATACAGTTTTGTCTTTTTGTGTCTGGCTTTTTCTCTAGGAGGTAATGTCCACAAAGTTACAATATTTGTAGAATATATCAGAATTTCTTTAAAACACCACTTCCTGCTTATCCAGGCATCTGTCAAGGGCAACATCGGGTTACTTCCAACCATGGCTAGTTGTAGAATATTTCTATAAACATGTGCGTGTACAAATTATTCTCTTCAAGATTCTTGCTTTCAATTCTTTTAAGGTATTTATCCAGAAGTGGAATTTCCTGGATCATTTATGGAATTAATTATTTTTTAACTTTGAGCTTTCACACAGCACACACACCAAAAGGAAAGAAAATAGCATAATAAGAACCTCATATCCCCCATTCACTCAGATTCAACTAGTTTATCAAGCTCACTTGTTTTTATGTAATCAAGTTTGTATTGAAATTACAAGGGTACACACAGAGAAGTGTAATCTAAGCACGTCTGTAACCAGCTATATGGACTTAAGAAACCAGACACGGTTCTTTGTGCCTCCAGAGTTGAGTCACATCTTAGTTTGCAGCTTGTGGGATCCTTGCTGGGTCATGCAGGATCTTTCTTTGCACTTCTCAAGCTGTGGTGTGCAGGCTCCAGAGCTGTGGGCTCTGGAGTTGTGATGCAGGCAATAGTTGCTCCACAGCATGTGGGATCTTAGTTCCCTAACCAGGATCAAATCCAGGTCCCTGGATTGCAAGGCACATTCTTAACCAGTGGACCACAGAGAAGTCCTTATGTTTAATTTTTTCTCTTCCTGTTTCAAATATAATTTACGTCATCGTTTCCCCCTTTTGAATATTTATTATTTCAATAGGTGATCAAATATCTGGCCCCGATGCCAGAGTGGTTGCTCACCTGCCCTGAATTCATCATGTTCTTTGATGCCAATCTTAAGAGCTCAGTTTTTCTTTCCTTTTAGGGGATTATGCTAGAGAATATTTCACAAGGACTGATTAGTCAATTCTAGGTTGTCCAATAGGACTTATGCCAATTTCACCCTGTATGTGCCTTATGCATGGCCTTTATAGAGAACAGTAGATAAAATCAATAGTTTTAGGTCACTTAGACATCCTTATTTTAGCTGGAGTTTTGAATATATACTGCAATGTGCAAGACTTTTTTACTCTATAAATGATATAGAAAAAAACCAACAGAGCCAAACAACAATAACAAAGTCAGAAGCAGATATTTAAGCCAACCAGAACTGAACATTTACCAAAGATTTCATTTAGACTAAAAAGGGCGTCCTTTGAGGTCTTTTTACTTTGTATGTGAGTCATTAGACGGTTATATTAGAGGACTCATCTGAAGTGAAAATACTACATCATCTGAATTATCACACAAGTTTCTCCCTGCAAGTAGTTTTAAAAATCAAGAGCCATTTGGCTTTGCTGCATCAGCTTTTCATCATAGAAACTTCAGATCATATATAATTAATTGAATGTAGTAAACAAACATGGGGCTATATGCTAATGGGAATACTTTAATAGCTTATAGGAACATCTGAAAAGTCAGTGATGAGAATTCCAAGGGGCTTCTTATTAGTCTTTTTGCCGATGAATTTGATGACAAAATCTAGTGACTGGTTAAATTGCCCCCAGTAGTTATTGCCCCAGTAGTGATAGTGTTATGAAAGAGTTTAATAACTTTTCATTTTGATTGCAAGACAGACATTTGGCAACAGTACATTTGAACTGGTACAATGTGTCTTTCAGATGTGGCCCAGACTCTTCAGTCAGCTATTGCTACTCTTGTCATTTTCTTCTCTTCTGAGCTTGGTGATGCTTGTCTTAGTTTATATCAAGTGTTAGAAATAGCCATCAGAGTCCATTCAGGTGGAGGAATGAGAGATGTGAATCCACGAATTATTGTCTCTCAGTTGTCAGTGCATGGATTAGGTAATAATATCTGATAAGTTTCTTTCTATGGTGGCTGCAAAGAATCATTTTCTAATGTCCTTTCCAATAAGCAAAATTTCTGGACTATAATCCATGATCCTTCCCATCTCCTGGGAGCTCTTTGTAAAAGTAGTTCCCAATTTTTTAAAAGTATCATCAATAATGCAATGTGTTTCCTTTGAGCCATCTTAGGTGAAAATTTGCAAAATATTGTTTTCCCCGTAAAACTACTTTCTCAGATGTCCAATGTACATGATGAAGTATCAGCAATTGGGTTTCAATAGACACTAATGTTTGGTTTGGTTTTATTAGAGCTAAACCATATTTGTGTGCTGGGGTCAAAATTCCTCCTTTTTGTTGCTGTATCTGTTTCTCTTCATTAGTAGCAATTCTCTTGAACCTGTAGGAAAAAACCTTTAATTGGGTTAGCAGGGTTAATGGAGAAAAGTGGACATTTTCACAGCTGGGCAGAATTAAATTTTTAAAGCTGCTGTTTGGCTGCAGCATCAGCAAGTGATTCCTTTTAGCTTCCATAGTGTCAGATTTGGAATGCCCTGGTGTCTTAATAAATTGATAACTGCTTTGGCAGTTGTATAGTAGCTATATAGCAGTTAATAACTTGTCAATAGGTTTTTTTTCTTTCTTTCTTTCTTTTTTTGTAATTTTCCCCCCGGGAAAGCTTTTAAAAAAACTTTATTGTTGGATTTTCTCTGTGATCCGGGCTAGACCCCAAATCCCCAATGCGGGGCGGCGGGGTTTCGATCCCTTGGTCGGGAAATTGAGCCCCCCATACAAAGGGAAAAATGAAAACCCAAATTGAAACCAAAAACCCTAGATTGGGCACATTCAAACAAATAATTTTTTAGAAGTATTAAGGGTTCAGGGGCATTCCAAAGTTGTGTACCACCCCAAAAAACAAAAAGACTGTCAGTAAAAATTTTTTGTTACGGTTTTTTAAACTGAAAATTAAAAAAACAAAAATTTAAATTTGGGCCCATATTGTGCTACCTTTTTTTTTGGTTTAAAAAAGAGTTTTTTAAAATTTAAATGTTCACTGGGGTGCCCATTGCATTCCAGCTCAAAAATTTGTCCCTGTCATCCTTTTGGAGGCCCCACCTTTAAAACCCAAATTATATCAGTTTTCTTTGGGGTTTTCTTGTTTTAAAACAGGCCCTTCCTGGAGAAAGTTTTTTTAATCCAATCTTTTTAACAAAAGGAAATCATTTTTTTTTCTTGTTGTGATGCGGGGAATTTGAAAAAAGGACTAGATTTGGGTCAAGCCAAAAATAGTTTTGGGGAAATTTCCCCTGGCCCCCAGTGTTTAAAATGGAGCTTTCCTGTGGGGCATCTAGGTCTGCCGGTCAGAAAACCCAAAGTTTCCTGTAACCCTTTTCCATTGGCCCAAAAAAACCCAAAACAAAACAAACCCACAAAACTGGGGGTTTAATAAAGAAACAATACTTCATAAGAAGTCTTTTGGCTTGTAGAATTGTGTGGAGTGTTTTGAAAGTTTAGGGGGGCCCGTTTGGGACTGTGAAAACTTTTTTTAAAAGGGGACCCCTTTATACATCTTCCTTTTGCCTTTCCAAAAAAGAGAGTAAATTTCTGAAAAAACCCATAACCAAAGTGAAAGCCCCTTTGCTTCCAAAATTTAAATTTTAGTTTTGTTGCATAAAAAAAAGTAAACCGAAAAAAGCTTTTTTTGTAAAAGCATTGGGGTAAAAAAATAACTGTTCGAGGGAAAAAGGACTTACGCAGGGGTTAAAGCCCTGAAAAATAATACCCTAGAAGCATGACTGCTCAGGGAAAATATTTTAAATTTTGGGGGAAATTTATAAAATTTTCTAGAAAATTTGTATAAAAAATTTGTCGACAAATTGTCCATTTCACTTTTGGGGCCCCCAAAATTAACCCCCTAGTAAACCTGAAAAGGGGTTCTGGAGAATATGAAGGGGGGGGCCAGGGGGGCCCAGGTAAAAAAATTTGGGTTTCCAAGGCCGGGGGGAGGAGGGGGCCCTGACAGTGGGAATGGGAGGGGGTGGGGTGGGAGTTTGGGATAGTCGGTGGGAAAGGGGGGGCGGGGGCGGGGGGGTGGGCGGGTGCTAGTTTGGGGGGGGGCGGCCCTTAAAAAAAAAAGGGCAGATTGGCGCTGGAGGTACAAAACGAAAAGTAAACAGGTAGCCCCCAGGGGCAATGGTGAGATGCGGGGGTATGACTCGGGTTTGCGAGGCAGGGGGATGGGTGGGTGGGGGTAGAAACCCGCTGTGCTTGCTCCCTTTGTGGAGGGGGAGGGCCCTGGTAGTTGGCTGGCAAAGCAGGGGTTTTTGGGAGATTTTGGGGGAAATTGGGATGGGGCGGTGGGGGTTTGGGGGGTTTGGAGAGGCGGGCTGACAGGGTTTGGAAATGGCCCACTTTGGAGTCAGCTGGGGGGAGGCGGGCCTTTTGAAGCTGCAGGCCCCCTGAGGGGGTTTGGGGAACACGACTCTCCCCCCGCGGCAAAAAAGGGTTTAAACCGGGGGAAAAAAGGCCCTTTGTGTCCTAAGCTTCCAGAAAAATCCCCCAGTGGGGTGTTTGCTCTCTAAAGGGCCCAAACCCCAAGGGGGGAGGCCCCCCCGGGGGGCCCCCCCCACCCCCCCCCCCTCCCCCGCCCCCCGGAGATGCTCCGGGAGGTGTGAGAAACCTGCCCCCACGCACGCTGCCCCGGCAGTGGCCCGGTGTCCCGGCGCGGCGGCCCTGGGTAGGCCGGGGTTACCTGTGGCGGAGCATCCGGGGGCCCGGGGGAAAACCCCCCCGCCCTCTCCCCCGTCATCCGCCCCCCTTCCCTGCCCCTTTTTGCGCCCGGGGGCCCCTTGCATCCGGGGCCGTTTTCTCGAGCCCCGGGGCCCCCATAGGACGCAACCCTCCTGGAACCCTCGTGGCCTAGGTGGGGACCCAGGAAAAAGAGGTTTACGAAGGGGGGAAAGGGGGGAAAGGGGCCCAAAGACGCATGGGGAGTTTGGGAAACTCCTTTAAAACCGGGTTTGGAAAGGGAAACCAAAGAGAAAAGGGGGTTTTCCCCCAAGGGGAAAACCCCTGGGGGAGACTTTTTCCCAGGGGGGGGGGTTTTGGCAAGGAACTTGGGCACTTGTTTTCATTTAACGGGGAGGTTTCCCAAGAAATGGCCCGTGTTGACCCTTTGAAGAGGATGGTCGGAGGGAAAAGGGAAAAATTGGGGGTTTCTTTCCCGAGGGGGGGGGGGGGGCTTTATGCAAACCGCTTCCTGTTTCCTAACAGGTGAACTTTCCCTTTTTCCCCAAAGGGGCCCGGGGGGCGGTTGTTGATTTATTTGGGCCCGGGTTTTCATTGACCCCCCCCCCTCTTTTTTGGAGGTATCGCAAAAAAGCAGGTGCGGGGCCCTGGAGAAGGAGGGCCCTGGGGGCGCAAAACCCCCCTGGATTTGGAAACATTGAGATCTGTGTCTCTGAGGGGGTTTGTCTTGAAAAAAAGGGCCCCCCTTAGCTGAGCACTGTTTTGGCTTAAAAATTTTTTAAATTTTTTAATATTTCTTTGATGTCCCGTGGGGGGGTTGGGCACGGGGGGGAAAAACATTTAATAAAAAAAAAAAAAAAAAAAAAAGGGGGAAAAAAAAAATAAAAAAAAAAAGAAAAAAAAAAAAAAAAAATAAAAAAATGGAAAAAAAATTTGAAATTTAGGAAAAAAAATTCTTGGGGGGAAATTTTAAAATTGGACTTCTACGTTTTAAGAAGGGGGGGTGGGGGGAAGTTCCGTAAAAAGACAAAAATGTTTTTACACCAGTTTTTTTATATTTTTTTTTTTAAATTTTTAATTTCTTCCCAAAAAAAAGCAATATCTTGGTTGTGCAATCCCAGTAAATTTTTTAAACGTGAACACTTTAAATTTCAATAAAGAACAAAAACATTGCTAGAAAACCCCCACCTCATCATCCCTCATGCTCTGTTCCCCATACTTTAACCCCCCATGGGTTTTTCCATCCGGGAATTCTGTTGCCATAGATCATTTTTGTTCTTTTGGGGACTTTTTAATATTTATGGGGGTACAGTAAAAAAGTAGGGTATCTTTTTTAATCAATAAATTTTTTTAAAATTCACCCATAATTGTAGGGAATGTTGTTAAATTTTATTTTCCCTTGGTTTGGGATTTTTTTTCCCTTAGGGGAAATATCCCATTAATTTTTTCTATTCCCACTGAAGGACATTGGAGTTCTTTTCTTTGGAATCTTTTTGGGTTTAACCCCATCACTGATTTATGTAGATTTCTCTTGCTGCGTTTGGTGCCCCAGTCACTTCTTTTTGGGAGCCATGGGACTGAACCCCACCGGCTTCTGTCCAGGGGATTCCCGGGACAAGAAACTAGGGGATTTGCCATGCTCTTCCCCGGGAAAGTTTTTTCCCTGGATCTTTTTAAAATGATTAAAAAAAGAATATTTTTTGTTTTAAAAAACATCACCATTGTACCCCTTGGAATTCACATCTTTTCCCAAACCGGTGGGGGAAACCCCGAATGGAATAATATGTGAGGAAAAGTACCTTGAAGAGCATGGCTTAGTTCATTACTTTTTGAAATAAAATTTGAAATGCGGGATGGTGGAGAGCTTCTTTGGGGTTTTGACTGTTTTTTGGGGGTTGCAGGGGGGCCAAGCCCAAAAACGGGGACACTGTGGGGGAAGTCCTGGGGCCCAACGAACTTTTTTGCATTGAGGCAAGGAAGGCCATCCAGATGAAGGGGGTGACCCACAGCGAGGGGGGAAAGGAAAATTTTAAACCCTTGGGGTTTTCCCTTTTCCCCCACACCCCGGAAAACGACCGACAAGGAATTGACTGTATTTTTCCCAGTAACGTCCATTTTCTAGATCCCAAAAAGGGGCCACCCTGGACCATTTTCTCGTCCCTTTTTCCCCATCCGGGTGGTAGAAAACAGTGCCCTTTCTGGGTGAGTCTCTGCAGAGGGTGATGGGAGAGGACAGTGGGCTTTTTGATGATCATGGCTAAATAAAAACCTCCCCTCAAAATAGTGGACTTCTTAAAAAACCCAGCACTCTTTTTTAATCAGGGTTTTTTGGTTTCTACGAGGGGGCTCTGCTGGGGTTTTGGCTCCGTCTTCAGGTATTTGTTTTCCCACACACGGGCTGGAGCTAAAGGGCAGGGTGGGCTTTTGAGTGTGTACACAGCAGCTGGTGGGGGTTGGTCAGGAAAGTTTGGGTTTTTGGCTCAGAGCCCGGCCTAGGTTTTCCCCCTGTTTGCTCTGTTGGGGCTTCCAAACAACTTTGGCAGCTTGGGAAAGCAGGCAGCTGTTTTCGGGTGGCTCGGGGCTCCAAAATCCCCTTCCCCTTCTGGGAAAACCAGAAAAAGCTGCATCCCCTTTTTGGGGACCCCCCAGGGAATTTCCCTTTGTAAAAAGCCCACTCAGTATCACTCCCCCCAATTTTGGGTTTAAAAAGAAAACCCCCCAGATTCAAGGGGGTGGGGGTTGGCCCCCACCCCGGGGTTTTAAAAGAGGGGGCATGTTCTAAAAGGGACATGTGGAAGTAGGGGAAAATTGTTGCAGCCATCTAGGGAAAATCCAAACCTCCCAAAAGCTCTCAAACTCGCTTTTGAAGCCAAAACTGAGAATTAACCTCTTTTTCTTTTTAAACGGGCCCAGCCACGTGTTCCCACATAAAAGGAAGGGCGCCGCTTTGTTCTTTTTGAACGCCCCATCTGGGACTTGGAGTTCGGAAAAACCCAGTATGGGTCCTTGATGAATTTAAAGTGTAAATTTTGCGGGTCTGTCTACCCAAATAAAGGGGTTTGTCCTTAAAGGGAAAACTCCCTTTCCCTTTCCAGGAGCGGGGACCTTTGGTGGCCATCTAAAGAAATTTTATTGTTTTTAAATTGTATTTTATGTAAATTCTTTGTTTTTTGAAATTTTTTTTCAAATTGGAGAGAAAAAATTTTAAGGAAACATCTTTCCGTCTTAGGTTAATACATAAAACCCAATTTTCCCAAAAAAAATGTCTAACCTCTTTTTTAAAAAAAAAATACATTGTTACGCCTTTGGTGATATTTGGGTTTCGAGTAAGGAGTTGTTTATTTAAAGGAAAAAAAACTGTTGCAGAAAAAAAAATTTCAAGAGAAGGTTTTTCTCCTTTGGAGAGAAGGGAAAAAGAGTCAAAAAACCCTATGCCCCAAGCCCAAAGGAAATCATGGGATCAAAATTTTATCGGGTTAAAAGCCTCGGGCGGGCGGGGGAAGTGGGCACAATTTTCACGGGTGAAAACCACTTTTGTGACATTCTGGCCCAAACGGTAAAAGGAAAAAAATGCAAACAGCAGGCCCGGCTGCCCCCCCCCCAGCCCAAAGGGGTCAGGACTGCCCCTTCCGGGTTGCAGGACCCCTTAAGGAGTGCCAGGTTTCGGAGGGAAAAGCCGAGTGAAGCTGTGCTGCCTTTGATGTGTCCCCCTGAAGTGTCCCCCACCTGCAGTAGAAGAGGGGACCCCCTGGGGGGGGTTTGGTCTTGTCACTTTCAAAAAAAGGGGGAGTTGACGGTTTAAAAACAGACTAAAGAGTTGTGATAAATTTTAAAGGGGGCCCTAAAGGGGAAAACCGGTGGTCTTCCCCCTGACCTTTAATGAGTCTTTTGTTTTTGGGGGGGTTTGGGTTGTATTTTGGGGCCCAATTTGCTCGGGGGGATATTTTGGGGTAAAATGGAGGAATTTGGATTTGGGAATGAGTCAGGCTTTTACGAAATTTAACGGTGGGAGAAAAAATCCCCTAAAAAAAAAAGCAATAAAATTTTGGGTCAGGGGAAAGGGTCTCCCTACCAATGCAGGGGACATGGGTTCGCCCCTGGCCCAGGAAGTTTCCACATAAAGAGGAGAAACCCTAAGCCTGGGGGCCCTTGACTCCCTAAGAACAGGCTCTAAAACCCTATGTTTCCAAAAGAGAAGCCCCCCAAAGGGAAAAGGGCCAGTGCCAAAAACTAGAAAAAACCCTGCAAAGCAAAAAAGGGGACCTAGTACAGACAAAAAGGGATGAATAAAAAAAAAGTAAAGGAAAACCATAAAATTTAAATTTTGGGGAATTTCATAGCATTCTTTTTTATTGTACATATATGTTATGTGTAAGTATGTATGGGCTTCCCAGGTGGCACTATTTGGGAAAGGCCCCCCTTTTGCCGTTTGCATGAGTTGTAAAAATCAGGTCGGGTCCCTGGGTCGGGAAAATTTTCCTGCAGGATGGAGGGCAACTTTTCCCCTTTTTCTTGCCTGGAGAATCCATGGACTAAAGGAGCCATTTTGGGACAGTAAATTTGTTTACTCACAGAGTCGACACAACTGAAGTGTTTGCAAAACCCCCATGTATGAAGGTATGTGGGGAAAAATATACATAAATCCCTTATGTTTTTTTGTGTATATGTATGTGTATATGTGTTTTGTGAAAGGGATTTTGTATATATATTTATTTTATATATACACACACACACAAAAAATTCCCCTTTTTGGGCCACAACAACATGAAACTAAAAATTCCAACCACGGGAAAAATTTAATTTTTCCCTTGGAAGCAAAACCAACATGTAGTAAAAAAAAAAAAAGAGGGTCAAATAAAATAAAAGGGAAAATTTTAAAAAAATATCTTGAGAAAATTTGACATTGAAAAAAATCCATGCAAATTAGGGGTTTGCGGGAAAAAAAGCAAGTTCAAAGAGGGGCTTATAGTGAAAAAGGGTTTTCCCCCAAAAAACAAAAAACCCAACAAGCTCTGACAAAAAACAATAACCCACCACCTAAAAAAATAAAAAAAAAGAAAAACTAAGAAAGCCTAATGTCAGTAGAGGGAAAGAAAATTTTAAAGCTCAGAGAGGGAAATAAAAAAATACAAATTTTTTAAATAAAAAAAAAAACAAAGCTATTTTTTTTAAAAGGGGAAAAAAAATTTAGACAAAGCTCTCCCTGCTCCCCAAAGGGAGGAAAAGAGAGAGGCCCCAAATAAATAATATAAGAATTCAACAAGAAAAAATAAAAGGGAAAAAAAAAAGGGGAAAACCCCCTCATGGTCCAGGGGTTTTAGAACTCTGTGTTTTCCATTTCAGGGGCAACCCGTTCGATTCATGGTCCAGGGACTAAGATCCCACATGGGGGGCCCCTTTCCCCGGTGAACCAGTGGTTTTAAAAATCCTCTGCGAATGCAGAGAACATAGATTTAACCCTAGGGCCAGGAAAAATCCCCCATGCCACGGAGCAACCCAAGCCCAAGAAAACCCCAATTACTAAGTCCTTTTGCTGCAACTACTAAAGTCCTCTTTCCCAGAGCCCGTTGGCCCCCGCAAAAAGAGGGAAACCGGCGACTGTGAGGGGAAACCCACGCATGCAAAGAGTAGCTCCCGCTTCCCCCCCAAAATAGACAAAGCCAAGGCAAGCAAAAAAAGGATAGCACCCGACAAAAAAAAAAGTTTAAAATGGAAAACAAATTTTTAAAAAAAAAGGGAGAAATGAAAGATTTTTACAGAAATTTTTTAAAAAAAAAAGGGGGTTTCTGAACAGGTTTTAAAGCCAAAAAAATTGACAACCTTAAAAAAAAAATAGACAAATTTCTTGAAACATACAACCCCCAAAAAAACTGCATCAGGAAGAAAAAGATGATCGCTAGCTGGGGCAAAACGGGCCCAAGGAAAAAACCCCCCATTGTCTTCGAAAGGATGTAGGACAAAATTAAAAAAATTTAAAAAAAGAGAAAAAAAGGGGCTAAGGACGGAGATCCATCCCGGGAAGGGAGTCTTAAAAGAGGAAGTTTTCCAAAAAACCAGGGAAAAACCCCGCCTGGTTTGGGTTGGGGGGAAATTTTTGAATCTCGGAGGGAAAAATGACGGGGGGGGGAAAAAATAAGTTAAAAAACCCAGGTTTTCGTGCAAAAAGCAACCCCCAGCGAAAAATACCCCCGGGCACCTGCTTTCCCCCACCCAAACTGGGCGGGGGGGGGGGAACGGAGAGGAGCGGGGCGCGGCATTTTTCTTAGGGGTTTAAAAGGGTTCCCGAGTGGCCCCGAGGACAATCGGGAGGGAGCTCTTGTGAGTTACCCAAATTTACCTGGGGGGAAGCAAAAGAGAGAGAGAAAAATTTAACCCGGCCCCCCAAAACACTGCTGGCCCTTCGCGAACAAAGGGACCTAGCAAGTCCAAAAGAAGAGGAAACGCAGGTTTTCGGCCGGCCCAGCCTTTGCCCGGGGGCTGGAGGCAGGGGGAGGCGAAAGGGCAGGCTCGGCCCCCAAAGGGCCCCATCCCCACCGGCACTGCCCCAAAAGGCCTCCCGTTTTTAATTTTAAAAAACCCCCCTGGGGATTCGGGTGTTCGACATCCGCCCGGGAAAGGGGGTGGCGGGGAAACCCCGGGGAAAGGGACCCGGCCCGGGAAGGGCGGGGACTGGGGCTGAGGGCCCGGGGGGAAAAAGGGGGAAGCACTGGGAAAGGCGGGACGGGCGGGGGGAAACTTTGGGGCTGGGACCCGGAGGGGGGGAAAGCGCGCCCCACCGGGGAGAGGCGCCCGCAAGCTCCGGTGTGAGCCCTTTGGGCGGGAAAGGAACCAAAAAAGAGGCGCAGCCCTTTTTTTTTTGCGCTTTTTTGGAAACAAGGGGCTGGAAACCCCGCGCGTGCAGGGCCGCTCCCTATAGAGCAGCCCGGGGGTGAGCAGCGTAGACGAGGAAAGCAGTGCAGTCCCCCCCTGCAGCGCGACGGAAATAAACAACCTGAAAAGAGTCCGCGTCCGCCCCGCCCGTGTCAGGGTGGAAATTTGGCACTGAAAAAGACCCGGGAAAAGAAGCCAAAAAAACAAAGGGAACCTTCAGAAGGGACCCATTTAAAAAGATTAAAATCCCTGTAGTAAATACTGGGTTAAAACCCGGGAAGAGGCTGTAGTTTTCGAGAAGTGTACCGGGGGTGGGTGGGTCCGGAACCCAGGTTCTGAAAAATGAACCCAACCCACCCGACCCGCAACAGCTCCCGGAAATTCATAGATTATTTTACTTTTTTTTTTTAAATAAAAAAAATATTTTTTTTTTTTTTCTCTTTTTTTTTTTTAAAAAACCCCATTACTCCCCCTTCTCCTTTAAAATTTCATTTTTTTTAGATTTTTATTTATTTTTTTTTAAATTTGGAAAAAAAAAATTTTTTTTTTTGTTTTTTTTTCTTGTTTTTCCTTTTTCTTTCAAATTTTTTTTTTTTTTAAATTTTTTTTAAAGTCCTCTATTACTCCTCCATACTCCCTTTTAAATTTTTATTTTTTAATTTCACTATAATCTTTCCAAAAAAAAAAAAAAAAAACCCTATTTTTTAAAAAAAACTTCTTTATTTTTCTAATTTTTTTTTTTGTGTTTTGGTTTTTTTTTTCTTTTAAAATTTGTATTTTTAAGAGTTAAAATTCTTCTCTAGATTTTTTTCTTTTTTTTCAGTATATGACTAAAAATTGGGGGACATTTAAAAATCCCAAAATTTTTGTTCCCCTTTTTTTTTAAAGGGTTGTGTGATTACTTTTTTCCCCAAACTTGGCTTTTCCGTTTTCTACCCCCGAAAAACCCCTAAATTTCCCCCTTTCCTTTCTCTTCCAATCCAAATTTTGTGAATCTCTGTGGGTGTTGGGGGTACGAGAACACTCTGGAAACAGAAAATGGTTGTTTTGTCTCTTCCCTTTTGGGCCCCCCTTTTTTTTCCCCCTGCTATCTCTATTCCCCCCTCCTCCCCCTCCTCTTCTTCATGTTTAATTGTGAACCTCCTTTTGGGGGTCCCTAAAGGGGGGAAACTTTTTTGCCCTTAACCTAAAAAGGGTTTTTTATCAGTGCTGTTAGTTGAGACGTCTTGGGCTACTGGAAGAATAAAAATGAAATTTCCCGAGGCAGGAGACTTAAGCCCCCCAAACCCGAGAACACCAGAAAAATCCTGACTACTGAAATTTAAGTAATTTAAAAAACCATCCAAAAGCCCCCATAAACCTTTCACTGAAAACCCAAACCCCCACCCCAAAAGCCCAAAAAGTTTTAGAGCAAGACATAAACCCCGCAAATTTTCAGCAACCGGTAAAGGAAAATAGCCTGAACTCAAATACAGGGTAACCCCAAAGGTTTACACCCCAACACCTAGACCCATCTCAAAATCATTAATGGGCACTCACTGCACTCCAAAAAGAAAAAAAAATCAATTTTCCGCACCAGAAAAACTGACGCAAGCCTTTCCCCAACCCCCAAACCCTTTACAAGCCCCAAAACGTTCCCAACCCCCCCACTGGGTAAAAACCCCCACAATAAAAAGGGGAAAAACAAAACCCCCGAAAACAGGGAAAACCCACTTCCCGACCAGCAAAACTAAAACAAGGTGAAAAGCAGAGAAAACCCAAAAGGTTTTTGGGGAAAATGGGAAAAAAGCCCACCAAGTCAAACAAAAAAAGGAGGAGTGGGGAATCTACCTGAAAAGAATTTTGAATAATGATAATAAAATGATCCCAAAACTTGGAAAAAAAAATGGAGTTAAAGAAAAAATAGCCTAGAGACAAAAATTGAAAAGATGCAAGAAATGTTTAATAAAGACCTAGAAGAAATAAAAAAAAAGTCAAATTAAAAATTTGCAATAAAAGAGATCAAAAAAAAATCTGGAGGGGGCCCAAAAGAGAATAACCCGAGACAGAAGTTTGGATAAATGAGGTAGAAGTAAAAGGGGAAATAAAGAAGCAGAGAGGAAAAAAGAAAAAAAATCCCAAAAAAATTAGGGGCCCAACCCCCAGGGACCTCTGGGACAATGTGAAATTCCCCCCAATTTTGAATCATAGGAGTCCCGAAAGGGAAAAAGACAAAAAGAAGGGCCATGAGAAAAAAACTCGAGGAGATAATAGTGAAAATTCCCTAAAAAGGGGAAAGGGGAAAAAAAAAAGGGGGGCCCCCCAAATTTCCCAAAAAACCCAAAAAGAGTCCCAAAAAGGATAAAACCCAAAAGGCCCAAAAAACCCCCGAAACATATTAATCAAAAAACAAAGATCAAACATAAAAAACAAAAATTAAAAACAGCAAAGGGGGAAAAACCAAATAAAACAAAGGGTTTTCCCTAAGGATAAACAGTGATTTATCAAAAGAACCCTCCAGGCCCGAAGGGAATTGGCAGGGGTTTTATTTTAAGTAATGAAAGAGAATAACCTTAAAAATAGATTGCTGTACCCAGCAAGGTTCCCCATTCAGATATGGGGAAAGGGGAATTCAAAAACTTTACAGGCAAAAAAAGGGAAAAGAATTCGAAACCCCCAAACCAGCTCTTCAACAATTTCTTAAAGGGTCTTTTTAGGGCAGGAAATGCAGAAAGGTTTGTAAAAGGGGAACCCAAAACAACAAAGTAAATGGCAACGGACCACAAAAAAACAAAAATTACCCAAATGTAAAGGGGGTTTAATGCCCAAACCCAAAAAGGCAAAGATTGGCTGAAAGTATAAAAAACAAGACCCCATAAAAATGTGTCCCACAATACCCCCCTCCCAAAAAAAGGGGGAAAATACAGACAAAAGTGAAAGGGTGGAAAAAAAAAATTTTACACAAAGGAGACCCCAAAAAAAAGCAGGAGTGCAATACTACTACAGAAAAAAATAGACTTTCAAAAAAAAAGATGTGAAAAAAAGACAAAAAAGGATACTAATAATGTAAAGGATCAATCCCAAAAAGGAGATATAACAATTTTAAAAAATTTTTTGCAAACCCAAAATTGGAAACACGGGAATAAGTACGGCCCAAAAAATAGAAGATTTAAAGGAAATTAATAGTTAAAACAATAAAATTTTTGGGGGACTTTAAAAAATCCCCCCCCCCAAAATATGGAAAAGATCAACTAAAAAAATTTAAAAAGGAAACACAAAAACCCTTAAAAGACACAAAGGAAAAGCTAGACCTAATTGATATCCCATAGGACATTTTTACCCCAAAAAACAATCAAATTCACCTTTTTTTTTCAAGTGCGCACGGGGGGAAAATTTTTCCGGGAAAAGAAACACATTGGGATAAAATCTTGGGCTTTAAAAATTCAAAAAAATTAAAATCATTCCAGTCATCCCCTTTTTTGACCACAGTTTCGTAAGATTAGATCTCAAATTTCAGGAAAAAAAATTGTTTAAAAAATTTAAAAAATTTTGGAGGTAAAAAAACACTCTTCTGAAAACCAAAAAAATCATAGACAAATCCCAAAAAAAAATCAAAAAAATGATAGAAATGAATGAAAATGAAAAAAACAACAAACCAAAAAACCCATGGGAAAACTGTTTAAAAACAGGCTTTAAGGGGGGGTTTTATAGCATTACAGGCTTAAACAAGGGAAAAAAGGAAAAAAACCCAAAAAAAATAACCTAAAATTACACCTTTAAAAAATTGGGAAAGGAAAAAATGAAGAATCCCCGGGTTTTAGTAGAAGGGGAAAAAAGTCTTAAAAAAAATTTGGGCAGGGAAAATGCCCAAAAAAAACTAAAAGAAAAATAGGGGAAAAATCAAACCCCAAAATTTAAAAACTGGGTTTTTGAAAAAAAAAAACAAAAAATTTACCAAAACCCTTAGCAAGGACTCATTAAAAAACAAAAAGGGGAAGGAACCAAATTAACCCAAAATTTTTGAATGAAAAAAAAAAGATACAACAGGGCAAAACTGAAATACAAAGGGTCATAAGAGGGCTTTCTACTGGCAAACTCTTTTGCCAATAAAAAGGACAAAATTGGATTTAAATGGACAAATTTTTTGAAAAGTACAACTTTCCAAAACTGAACAAGGGAAAAAATAGAAAATTTCACAGAGCCATCCAAAACAAAGGAAAACAAAACTGTAAACAGGAAAAAACTTTCCCGGGAAAAAAAAAAACCCCGGGAAAATGGGTTCACGCTGAATTTTACCAAAAAAATTTTGGAAAAAGTAACATTTTCTTACTCAAAATCTTCCCGGAAAAAATTTCGAATAAGGTAAATTCCAAAATCATCCTATGAGGCCCCCCTCACCCCAAATTTCCAAAAAAAGACAAAGAAGCCCCAAAAAAAGAAAACTAAAAGGGCCAATTTCATGATGAAAATAGATGCAAAAATCCTTAACAAAATTCTAGCAAAAGGGAAAACCACAAAAAAATATTAAAAAATTTTACCCAGGGCCAAAATGGGCTTTTTTCCCGGGAAACAAGGATTTTTAATATCTTTCAAATCAATCAAAGTTAAAAAAAACCCCTTAAAAAATTGAAAGATAAAAACCAAAATCTCAATGATGCAGAGAAAGCCCTTTTACAAAATTTTAACACTCAATTTTTTGGGTTTTTTAAATTTTCCCCGAAAGCAGGAAGGAAAAAGGGAAAATACCTCAACTTAATAAAGCCCTTTTTAAGACCCAAAACCCCCAGCAAGCATCACCCTCAATTTTGGGGAAAAAAATTGAAACATTTTCCCCCCGAAAACGGGAAAAGACAAGGGTTTCCCCACTCTCCCACTACTATTTTAAAAATTGGGTTTGGGGGTTTTTGGGCCCCAACAATTTAGGGGAGAAAAAAAAGTAAAAGGAAAATAGGAAAAGAAGAAAATGAAACTTGGCTTTTTGCAGATGGGAAAGATCCTCTAAATAGAAAAAACCCCAAAAACCCCTACCAGAAAAATTACTAGAGTAATCCCAAAGAATATTTTTTTTAAAATGGCAGGATAAAAAAATTTTAAAACACAGAAAAACCCCTTTCATTCCCATACATAACAATGAAAAAAACGAAAAGGGAAATTTAAAGGAAAAAACAATACCCCTTCACCATTGCAAAAAAAAGAAAAAATATAAAATTTGGAGTTTTCCCCAAACCCAAAAAATAAAAGACCCTTTCATTGAAAAATTTTTAAAACATGATGGAAAAAAAAAAACAAAAAAGGACACAAACAGGGTGGAGAAACATTTCCGTGTTCATGGATTGGGAGAATCAATATTGTCCCCAAAAAGGCTATTCTACCAAAGAAATTTTTTAGATTCAATGCAATTTCCCCATCAAGCTACCATTTGGGATTTTTCACAGAAATTTGAAAAAATAAAATTTTACAATTAGATGGGAAAAACAAAAAACCTCGAATAGCCAAAGTTTCTTGAGAAAGAAAAATGGAATGGAGGAATTTAACCTTCCTGAAATTTTAGGCCCCTTCTACAAAGCCCCCAGTCATCAAGACAGATGGTAATGGAAAAAAGACAGAAAAAAGGATCAAAGGAACAGAATAGAAAGCCCAGGATAAAATTCCCCAAAGGGGCACCCTTTTTTCGAAAAAGGTGGAAAAGGGTATACAATGGGAAAAAGGGCAACCTCTTTAAAAAAAGGTGCGGGGGAAAAAAGGTCAACCCTTGTAAAAGAATGAAACTAGAACAAATTTCTAACCCATTTCACAAAAATTAAAAATCAAAATGGAAATTTAAAAATTTTAAATGTAAGGGCCAAAAACTATAAAAATTTGAGGGGAACTTGGGGAAAACACTCCCAAAATTTAAAAACAGAGGATCCTCTATGCCCAACCCCCCAGAAAATTTGGAAAATAAAAAACAAAAAAAAACAAATGGGACCCAATGAAACTTTTAAAAAAACTTTGCACCAAAAAAGGAAAATTTTAAGTAAGTGGGAAAAAACGCCCTCGTTGGGAGGAAAAAAATAGCAAAAGAAGCAACAGGGCAAAGGTTTTAAATTTAAAAAAAAAAACAAGCAACTCCTTTAAGCTCAAAATTTCCCGAAAAATTTAAATGACCCCAAACAAAAAAAAAGGGCCCAAAAAACCCAAAACCCGAAAAATTTCTCCAAAAAAAGACGACAGATGGGTTTAAAAAAACACATGAAAAGGCTGTTTAAACATCCTCCCTAAACAGAAAAAAAATGCAGATCAAAACCCAAATGGGTACAATTTTCACGCCCAATCGAATGGTGTTATCCAAAAAATCTAAAGCAATAAAGCTGGAGGGGGTTTTTGGGAAAAGGGAAACCCCCTTTCACTTTTTTGGGTTTTTTTTGGGGGAAAGCAAATTAGTACAGTCCTATGGAGAAAAAGTGTGGGATTTTTTAAAAAATTTAATAGAATGCATAGGGCCCAGGGAATCCCACTTTGGGCATACCCCACCCAGGAAACCCGATCTGGGAAAAAGGGCACGGGGCCCCCCCAAAAGTTTATCACCGCATTTTTTATAATTTGCCGGACAGGAAGGGAACCCAGATGCCCTTTGCAGACAAAAAGGTTTAGGAAGCTGTGGTACTTTAAAACCATGGAATTTTTACTCAGCCCTTAAAAAGGAAAATTATTTGAATCAGGGTTTTAATTTGGGGGAAGGGTGAAACTGGGGGCCCATTATACAGAGTGAAAATAAGCCGAAAAATTTAAAAAACAAATTTCCGAAAACTAACACATATATTTTGGAATTTAGAAAATGATTAAAGATAACCCCTTTTGCAAAAAGAAAAAGAGCAAAGATTTACAGAAAAAAGATTTTGGACCTTGTGGGGAAGGCGGGGGGGGGATGTTTTTTGGGAAAAAAACCTGCATTTTAAAATTTTTCTATAAAGAAAAAAAATAAACCCGCCCAAAGGGGGGATGCATGAGACAAGTGCTTGGGCCCGGTTTTTCCCCTGGGAAGGGCCCCGGGAATCAGGTAATGGGGGGGAGGAGGGTGGGAGGGGGTTTATCGGGATGGGGAATTTCATGTAACTTCCCCTGGCTGATTCATGTCAATGTTTTAAAAAAACCCCCTGAAAAGTTGTTTAAGTAATTGCCTCCCAAATTAAAAAAAATAAAATGAAAAAAAAAAAAAGACTTAATTTAAAAACCTTAATAGAAGTGAAATAAATTTTTTCAATTTTTAAAACTCCCTGCAAATGAAAGTAAAGGACTGATGGCTTCACTGGGGATTTTTTACCAAACATAAGGAGAACTTTTATGATTGCTCTCAACTCTTCAAAAAATGAAGGGAGAGAAACTCCCAAGGTCATTCAAAGAGCCACATCCCCCTGATACCAAAACCAGACAAAACCACTCCAAAAAAGGAAAACTACAGACCAATATCTTTGATGAATATAGTGCAAAACTTCTCAACAAAATGTAGTAAACCAAATCCAAATTTAAAGAGCATACAACCCTTATCCCAGCATCACAACAAAGATAAAAATATTTCAAGTCAATCAAGTGTTACACCACATCAACAAAGGAAAAAAAACCACGTGATCATCTCAATAGATGCAGAAAAAGCATTTGATAAAATTCAACATCCACCCACAGTAAAAACTCTTGTCAACGTGAGTATAGAGGGATCAATCTCAACATAATTATAGCTGTTTATGACAAATCTACAGTCAAAATAATGCACAAAAAGTGAAAAAAATGAAAGCCTTCCCACTAACCTGAAAAAAAGACATAGAGGCCCACTCCACCCTTCTATATACATTATATTGGGAGTCCTAGCAACCAGGATGAGACAAGAAAGGAAATAAAAGATATCCAAATGGAAGAGAAGAGGTTGAAGTTGCCATAAATGCAGATGACATGGTACTATACAGAGAAAGCATTAAAGACTTTACACAAAAATACTGGAACTGACAAATGACTTCAGTGAGGTAGCAGAATACAATATTAAACATAAAGAAATCTGTTGCACTGCTTTACCCTGACAATGAAATATCTGAAAGTGGAAAAAAAAAAAAAGCCTTTTTAAAAATTTCATCACACACATCCCTTGTGATCCAGTGGTTAAGAATTCACCTGCAATGCAGGGGACGAGGTCTGATCCCTGGTCAGGGAACTAAGATCCCACATGCCTTAGAGCAACTAAGCCACACACCACAAGTACTGAGTCCTTGCACTCTGGAGCCTGTGAGCCAGAAAGCCCAGCAGAGATTCCGCATGCCACAACTAAGACCCAACACAGCCAAATACTAAATATTTAAACAAACAAAACATTCCTTCAAAAGATAAATACCTTAGAAATAAATTTGACAAAGGAGGTGAAAAACTTACATGCTGAGAACTATAAAATATTGATAAAGGAAATTGAAGGTGATTTAAAGAAATGGAAAGATATCCCATACTTTTATATGGGAAAAATGAATATTGTTAACAATATTCATGTTGTAATATTTTGATAGCACTATCCAGAGATAAGGACGTGTATTTTTAATGTACACACAGACATAGGGCTTCCCTAGTGGCTCAGAGGGTAAAAAATCTGCCTGACAATACAGGAGACCTGGGTTTGATCCCCAGGTTAGGAAGATCTCCTGGAGAAAGGCATGGCAACCTTTCTTGCCTGGAGAATCCCATGAACAAAGGAGCCTGGTGGGCTAAATCCAGGAGGTTGCAAAGAGTCAGATACGATAGTGACTAATACTTTCACTTTTCACACAGATATTCAGACATCTAAATAGACACAGACAGAGATGTCATGCCTTCCCTGCTTACGTTTCAGAAAGCCTCTGTCCCTCCCCCACTTTTTTCTCTCCTTTCTGTTTTAAACTCTGCTAATTGAGCTAAGGCTGTAATCTCAGATGATGTGGGCTCTTTTACCTTTCAAGGACATACCAAGAGTTATGACTTTAAGGTTTCTCCTAGGAAATCGTTTACTCTCTCAGGGTCAGAATTTTGAAAAGCTGTTTGTTATCAAGCTGACTTTCTCTAAATGTCCAAAGAGCTCTCCCTCCTGGCCATTTAACGTTAAGTAAGTTGTTCCAGATCACTGGCTCTGTTTCCAAATGTACTTGAAGCCAGATGGAGTTGGATTGAGTGACTGCCCATCTGGAGCTTTCCTCCCCTACAGAATGCACGCACAACATTGAACCAGAAGGAGGATCCAGACAACTCTCCCAAGGAGGCACTGTCCCGGCCCGCTCCTGAAAAGCCCTGCCCATTACTGTGACACCATAAGTCGAAGCCCTAAGGTAACACGCTTCAACAGCGGCCTGGCGGTGGCCTTATACCAACCTTACCCTTGCCTGAGAGTCATATAACTCTCAAATCATTATCTTACTAAGTGGAAAGCTTCTTTTGGAACTCAATTTATATTTGTAAGAGAGATCTTCTAAATCCAGTGGTACTCCATGGGATATGATTCCAAAAATTAATCGTGAATTGTCTCTTAGGATTCCAAATTGCCTGAATGGAGGACACAACTTGCTTGTTAGTATATTCCCTTTGTGAGCTTTACTTCGAAGACTTTTACTCTACAAAAAATCCCCCTACTCTTTACACTGCTGATTAGCATCCAACAATTTTCCATAACTTCCTCCCCTTTAGCAAACAGATAACCAAACCTCAACCCCCACTAAAAAAATAATGTATAGCTGCATGGACAGCGAAGGTGCAGATTTTCTAAAGTGTATGATACAACGAGTGAGTTGCTCGGCCGTCCAAACACCCACCCTCCCTTGAGACCCCTGGGTACCCCTTAGAAGTTATGTGTTTCTCGATATTTAGCATTCAAATTGCCCCCCCGGAAGGGACCCCGCCCCCCCGAGTGAGATGGTGTACAGATGAAAACAGCTTGACCAGGAATGAACTGTTGGAGATAGACGGTGCTCCTTCCATCTCTTCCAATTAATGGGAATTAAGAGAGAAGAAAACCTCAACAGTAAAATATCGCATTGAAAATGTACCCATTAGAAAAGAAATTTGTTCTGTATAAGAGTCAAATCCACGTTCAGAATTCAGGGTCTCCACCCAGACTGTGACCGCCTCCTTTCCCCTTTCCTGTCAATTTCCCATAGCACTGATCCTTCAACACACAAGGTCATTTCAATCCGTCATTAAGTTTAATATGCTTCATGATGGCCTATGTGAATCACAGTATGATTTCATGCTATTTCATTTTAAAAAAAATGTTCTTTATTCTCTTTTACTTTAGTGTGGGAGGATTTTGGGATTGGAAGGGTGGCAGGGGGTTTTTTCCCCACTTATTGGCCACCCCCTCTTGGCCACTCGCCACAGGGATCTTAGTTCCTGTGTTCAGTTCAGTCGTCCGAATTCCTGCGTCCCCCCCCACCGCACCCCTCCCCCACTCCCCCTATCTATCCCCTCCCCCCCCGTGACCCCATGAATTGCAGCATGCCAGGCCTCCCTGTCCATCACCAACTCCAGGAGTCTACTCAAACTTATGTCCATCGAGTCGGTGATGCCATCCAGCCTCTCATCCTCTGTCGTCCCCTTTTCCTCCTGCCCTCAATCACTCCCAGCATCTAGGGGTAACGCGCGCCTCAAACCTGAGCTACATGTATCTTTGCGCATTGATGGTTGGCTCAAGGTATTGGCGTTTCAGCTTCAGCATCAAGTTCCTTCCAATGTAAAGGACTCCAGGACTGATCTCTTTTAGGATGGACTTGGTTGGATTCTTCTCCCCCCCCCCCCCCCCATTGCAGTCCAAAGGTGGACCTCTCAAAGAGTCTTCCTCCAACCACCCACATAGTTCAAAAGCTGTCAATTCTTCAGCTCTTTCAGCTATTCTTCACTCAGGTCCAAACTCTCACTCATAAACTCCATACATGACCGCTGGAAAAAAACATTAGCTTTGACCAGACAGACCTTTTGTGAGAGAAACCCCCCCCCCCCCACAACCCAGTCCCCCCAACCCCCCCACCACCCCCCCCCCCCCAACCCCCCCCACCACCCCCCCACCGCCCCCACCCCCCCCCCCCCACTCATGTTTTGCTTTTTAAAACATGCATCTAGACTTGGTCCACTCCCAATTCCCTTCAAGGATGAGTAAGTGTCCCTCTTTAATTTCATGGTGCAGTCAATTGCAGTGTTTGGATATGTACTTTTTTATGATGTCCCAAAAAAAATAATGACACTGTTTCCAGTCCTATCCCCATTACTTTTCCATGGTGGTGATTGGGTACAAGTGCCATGATCTTGTTTTCTGAATGTTATGCATTAGCAACTTTTTCACTCTGCTCTTATCACTTTCATCACGTGGTTTTTGCTTCCTCTTCTATTTCTGCCTTAAGGGTTAGGTGTCAATCTGCATATTCTTGAGGTTTTGATATCTTCTCCAGCCAATCTTGATTCCAGCTTGTGCTCTTCTTCCGCAGCGGAGATTCCTGATGTACTTGCATAATAAAGTTAAATAAGCAGGGTCGACAATATACAGCCTTGTGTTATCCTTGTCTTTTGTGGTCATATCAGTGTCTGTGTGTGTTAAATGTCCAGTTTATAACTGTTGACTCTCCCTGCTACCATGCCAATATCAGGTTTCTCTAATTGTGTCAGGTCAGAGTGGATCTGGTATACTCCATCTCTTTCAGAATTTCATCAAGTTTATGTGATCCACACAGTCGAAGTCGCTTTTGGCGTAGTCAATAAAGCAGAATAGATTGTTTATTCTGAGTAAACCTCTTTACTTTTTTGTCTGATCCAGCGGATATTGGTACTTTGCATCTCTGGTTCTCTGCCTTTTTAAAACCAGTTGCTTGAAATCTGGAAGTTCTCGTTCACGTATTGCTGAAGACCTAGCTTGGATGTATTATTTTGAGCTATTGCTTTACTTGTCGTGTGAGTATGAGTGCAACTGTGCTGGTTTAGTTTGCGCATTCTTTGTGGATTGCCTTTCTAGGATTGACTCTCTGGATGACAGACTGAACCTTTTTCCAGTCCTGTGGCCAAATGCTGATGTTTTCCATAATTTGCTAGGACATATTTGAGTGTCAGCACTTTCTCTGCATCATCTTCTCAGGTATTTGTAAATAGCTCAATGAATTCCGTCGATATCCATACTAGCTTAGTTCCCTGACCAGCTGGGATCAATTTCACCTCCGTCTACAGCAGGGGAAGCTCTAGTCTAACCCTCTAGGCATTAGCCATGGATAATCCTGGTGATTTTATTTTTTATGAGTTCCCAAAGTATCTATTGTGCTTGTCATGCCTACCTTAACCATGTCCTCTCCCCCTTAGAAGCAGAAGTTCCATGTGTATGCTAGATCCAAGTCTAGTTTTTACTTGCTGATATGAAAGTATTGTGTAAATCTCTCTTTTATTCTTCTATTGGCTAGAAGTCAGTATACAGGTTTAAAGACAAGGCTCTTAGATGCTCTTGAAAAGTGAAAGTCGACCCTCAGTCATTGTCCTGTCTTCCTTGCGTGATCCCATGGACCTGATACAGTCAATGGAATTCTCTAGGCCAGAATACTGGAGTAAGTATCCTTCTATTCTCCAGGGGGTTCCCCCTTCCCCTCCTGGGAGATTTCCCGTAACCAGCGGATCGGAACCCTATAGTCTTCCTGCATTTCGAGGCGGATTTCTTTTATCCAGTCTGATGCACAAATGGAAACTCAAAGATATACTGGTAAAGTGGGGATATTGCTCTATCTCTTCTCCAGCAGATCTTCTTTTACCATAGGAATCATCCAGGGTCTCTCTGCATTTTCTGCAGGCGGAATTCTTTTTACCAATTGAGACTATCAGGATAGTCCTCTGAAGAGCAGCCTGCTGCTTGCTGCCTGCTATTTTGCGTGTGGTTAAGGTTCAAAATCCCAAGCCTCTGACCCTTACTTTAAGCCATGCTGACTATTGGCGTCAAGTTCCACTTGGCTCTCAGTTTCTGAGCTGTGAAGTGTTAGTGGGTAAATAGACATACATACTATTACCTGAATGGAGATATATAAAAACTGTGAAAGGTTGGTGACGGCTTCCCCTAGTGGCTCTAGTGGTCGTAAGAGAATCCAGGTGCAACCAGGAGATACAGGTTCCATTCCTGGGTCGAGAAGATTCCCTGGAGAAGGGAATGGCGGCTCACTTCAGTAGCTTTGCCTGGGAAATCCATGGACAGAAGAACCTGGCAGCTGTAGTCCATGAGGTCACAGAAGAGTTGGATACGACTTACAACATGACTAAACAACAGCACTTATTTAGGGAGTCAATAGAAATGCACTTGCTTCCTGCTGGAACCTGTTTTCTCCTGTGCAATGTGATCTCTGAGTTAGTGATGTTGGATACTTAAAGTGATAAGAATTTTATGCGACTTAATGAATAGGAAGCCTCCGACTCAGATGTCTGAACCAAATAACAGCAATTTCTCGCACCAAAGGTCTTTTTTTTCCTTTTTAATAGCAAAGACCTAGCAGAAGCAGACGAGATTAAGAAGAGATGGCAAGAATACACAGAAGAATGATACAAAAAAGTCTTGATGACCCAGATAACCATGATGATGTGGTCCCTCACCTAGAGCCAGACATCCTGAAGTGTGAAGTAAAGTGGACCTTAGAAAGCATTACTATGAACAAAGCTAGTGGAGGTGATGAAATTCCAGCTGAGCTATTTCAAATCCTAAAAGATGATGCTGTTAAAGTGCTGCACTCATTATGTCAGCAAATTTAGAAAACTCAGCAGTGGCCACAGGACTGGAAAAGGTCATTTTCATTCCAATCTCAAAGAAAGGCAATCCCAAAGAATGCTCAAATATCATACAGTTGCACTCATTTCACATGCCAGCAAGATTATGCTCAAGTCCTTCAAACTAAGCTTCAGCAGTACATGAACCAAGAATTCAGATGTACAAACTGGATTTAGAAAAGCAGAGGAACAGAGATCAAATTGCCAACATACACTGAATAGAGTTGATATACAGATTAAAAGCAAGGATTAAACTCAGGGAGTAGTGAAGAACAGGAAACCCGGAGTCATGGGTCACAAAGGTTGGCACAACGAACGACAACAAAATGTATTTTT
>JAJLRB010005321.1:0-36360 GCA_020976825.1 Odocoileus hemionus | reverse complement strand
TTGTGCTTCATTGACTGTGGTAAACCCTTTGACTCTATGGATCACAACAAACTGGAACATTCTTAAAGAAATGAGGATAGCAGACCACCTTATCTGTCTCTTGAGAAACCTGTATGTGTGTCAAGAAGTAACACTTAGAACCTTACAAGAAACAATGGACTGGCTCAAAATTGGGAAAGGAGTACAACAAGGCTGTATATGTCACCCCTGTTAAACTTAAATGCAGAGTACATTAAGCAAAATGCCAGGCTGGATGAATCACAAGCTGGAATCAAGACTGCTAAAAGAAATATAAACAACCTCATATATGATACCACTTTAACGGCACAAAGTGAAAAGGAACTAAAAAGTCTCTTGATGAAGGTGAAAGAGAAGAGTGAAAAAGCTGGCTTAAAACTCAACATTCATTAAACTAAGATCATGGCATCTGGTCCTATCACTTCATGGCAAATACATAGGAAAAAGTGGAAGCAGTGACATATTCTTCTTTCTTTGGATCCAAAATTACTGCAGATAGTGACTACAGCCTTGAAACTAAAAGACAATTGCCTCTTGGAAGAAAAGTTATGAACAACCCCAGACAGCATATTAAAAAGCAGAGACATCACTTGGCCAACAAAGGTCTATATAGTCAAAAAAACTGTGGTTTTTCCAGTAGTCAAGTATGGATATGAGAGGTGGACCATAAAGAAGGCTGAGGGCCAAAGAACTGATGCTTTTGAATTGTGGTGCTGGAGAGGACTCTTGAGAGTCCCCTTAGACAACAAGGAGATAAAACCAGTGAATCCTAAAGGGAATCAACCCTGAATACTCATTGGAAGGACTGATGCTGAAGCTAAAGCTTCAATACTTTGGCTACCTGATGGGAAGTGCTGACTCATTGGAGAAGACCATGCTGCTGGGAAAGAAGGCAAAAGGAAAAGAGGGCATCAGAGGATGAGATGGTTAGATAGCATAACTGACTCAATGGACATGAATTTGAGCAAACTGCATGAGACACTGAAAGACAAGAAACTCTGGCATGCTGCAGTCCATGGGATAGCAAAGAGTCAGACACAACTTAGTGACTAAACAATAATAGCAACAAGAAATGCCAGGCAATGGAGAGGCAGGCAGGCTTTCTGGCTCTCTTCCAATCAAATATAGGCAGCTCTATTTTGTCTATAGATAAGAGTTCATTCCAATTCAGATTGATGATAACCACCAGAAGGCCATTTTGAATCTGAGCAAAGGACTGTTTTCTTTCTTTTTCTGCATCTTTAGCTCCTAATATTAGTTTTTTTCCTTAATCTTGCCAAAATAATATATCTCAAAATGTGAGTATAGAACTTACAGCAATAGAAAAAAGTATCTGTCTTGGAGGAACCTCTTAAAAATTTTCCTCCAAATTCTGCTTGCTGATTGAAGGGTTTAGACAAAGGATGGTACACATGCTATCAATATCTCTTGAATCAAACAGAATTCTTAAGTTAGCTCAATCATTTTTCCTTTTATCTGATCTACACTTCTACTTAGATTAGTTCAATTTAGTTGAGTCTGATTCTTTGAAACCCCATGGACTGCAGCTTTCCAGGCTTGCTTGTCCATCACCAACTCCTGGAGCTTGCTCAAACTCATGTCCATTGAGTTGGTGATGCCATCCAATCATCTTGGCCTCTGTCATCCCCTTCTCCTCCTGCCTTCAATCTTTCCCAGCATCACAATCTTCTCTAATGAGTCAGCTCTTTGCATCACGTGGCCAAAGTATTGGAGTTTCAGCTTCAGCATCAGTTATTTCCAATGAATATTCAGGACAGATTTCCTTTAGGATGGACTGGTTAGATTTTTTCGTTGCAGTCCAAGGGACTCTCAAGAGTCTTCTCCAATATCACAGTTCAAAAGTATCAACTCTTTGGTGATCAGCTTTCTTTATGGTCCAATTCTCACATCCATCCATGACTACTGGAAAAACCATAGGTTTGACTAGAAGGACCTTTGTTGGTAATGTCTCTGCTTTTTAATATGCTGTCTAGGTTGGTTACAGTTAGAACTGGACATGGAACAACAGATTGGTTCCAAATAGGAAAAGGAGTACATCAAGGCTGTATACTGTCACCCTGCTTATTTAACTTATATGAAAAGTACAACATGAGAAACACTGGGCTGGATGAAGTACAAGCTAGAATCAAGATTGCCAGGAGAAATATCAATAACCTCAGATATGCAGATGACACCACCCTTATGGCAGAAAGTGAAGAAAAACTAAAGAGCCTCTTGATGAAAGTGAAAGAGGAGAGTGAAAAAGTTGGCTTAAAGCTCGACATTCAGAAAACTAAGATCATGGCATCCAGTCCCATCACTTCATGGCAAATAGATGGAGAAACAGTGGAAACAGTGGCAGACTTTATTTTTTTGAGCTCCAAAATCACTGCAGATGGTGATTGCAGCCATGAAATTAAGACGCTTTCTCCTTGGAAGAAAAGTTATGACCAACCTAGACAGCATATTAAAAAGTAGAGACATTAGTTTGTCCACAAAGGTCTGTCTAGTCAAGGCTATGGTTTTTCCAGTAGTCATATATGGATGTGAGAGTTGAACTATAAAGAAAGCTGAGTGCCAAAGAATTGATGCTTTTGAACTGTGGTGTTGGAGAAGACTCTTGAGAGTCCCTTTAACTGCAAGGAGATCCAACCAGTCCATCCTAAAGGAGATCAGTCCTGGGTGTTCACTGAAGGACTGATGCTGAAGCTGAAACTCCAATACTTTGGCCACCTGATGCTAAGAACTGACTCATTTGAAAAGACCCTGATGCTGGGAAAGATTGAAGGCGAGAGGAGAAGGGGACGACAGAGGATGAGATGGTTGGATGGCATCACCAACTCAATGGACATGAGTTTGAGTAAACTCCAGGAGTTGGTGATAGACAGGGAGGCCTGGCATGCTGCAGTCCATTGGGTCACAAAGAGTCATACCACGACTGAGCGACTGAACTGAACTGAACAGAGGTTGGTCATAGCTTTTCCTCCAAGAAGCAAGGATCTTTTAATTTCATGGCTGCAGTCACCATCTGCAGTGATTTTGAAACCCAAGAAAAGTCACTGTTTCCAACATTTCCCCATCTGATTGCCATGAATTGATGGGACCGTATACCATTATCTTTGTTTTTTGAGTGTTGAGTTTTAAGTCAGTGTTTTCACTCTCTCTTTCACTTTCCTCAAGAGGCTCTTTAGTTCCTGTTCACTTTCTGACATAAGGGTCATCTGCATATCTGGGGTTATTAATATTTCTCTGGCAATCTTGATTCCAGCTTGGGCTTCATCCAGTCTGGCATTTTGCATGATGTACTCTGTATATAAGTAAAATAAGCAGGGTGACAATATACAGCCTTGACATACTCCTTTCCCAATTTGGGACCAGTCTGTTGTTCCATATCCACTGCTAACTGTTGCTTCTTGACCTGCAGATTTCTCAGGAGGCAGATAAGGTGGTCTGGTATTTCCATCTCTTTAAGAAATTTTCCATAGTTTGTTTTGATCCACACAGTCACTATTTCCCTTTAAAATAGATAAAACAATCAACCTTTCTCTCTTTCCTTCTCTCTCTTTGCAGGGTTCTTCTGTGCAAGGCTCAAAAGCCCTGTAGAAGAAATCTGTCCAGGAGATTGGCAATAAATAACAGTAATGAAAATGTCTAGTAGGGATTATGTCATCTTGGACAAATCATTTAACTGTTGATGCCTCTACTACCTTACCTGTCTATTCAACAAAACAAATCAACATCTTCTAAAACCTTATATATTTTTCAAAGGGTTTTTAAGAAAATCGATATGTCTTTTTTTAATTTTTAAGACTGAAATATAATTCACATACAGTGAAGAAGTGAAGTGAAGTGAAGTTTGCTCAGTCATGTCCAACTCTTTGCCACCCCATGGACTATCCAATCCATGGAATTCTCTAGGCCAGGATATTGGAGAGGATAGCCTTTCCCTTCTCCAGGGGATCTTCCCAACTCAGGACTGAACCCAGGTCTCCCACAGTGCGAGCGGATTCTTTACCAGCTGAGCCACAGGGAAGCCCACATACAGTGAAACACACAGATAGTACATTTTGGATAAATTTTGACAAATGCATACACTCATGTGATCCGTATCCATACCAAACTCAAACACAGATCATTTTCATCATACCAAAACGCTTCTTCATACCCCTTTCTATTCAGTCCTGCCACATAACCACCTCCCAACCACCAACTCTAGAAGACAATATTATTCTATTTTCTTTCACCAGAGATAGACTTAGCTTCTCTTAGAACTATATATAAATAGATTCACAGAAGATATTCTGCTGAGTCTGGTTTCTTTCTTTTGCTGGGACTTCCCTGGTGGCTCAGATGGTAAGCCACCTGCAATGCAAAAAAACTACCTGCAATGCAGGAGACCTAGGTTTGATCCCTAAGTCAGGAAGATCCCCTAGAGAATAAAAAATGGCAATCCACTTCAGTATTCTTGCCTAGGAAAGATCCCCTGGAGAAGGAAACAGCAATACACTCCAGTATTCTTGCCTGAGAAATTCCATGGACAGAGGAGCCTGGCGGACTATAGTCCAGGACACTATCATTCCAATTTCTTTCATCAGAGATAGACTTAGCTTGTCTTAGAACTATATATACATACATTCAAAGAAGATATTCTTTTCCATATGATTTCTTTCTTTTGCTAAGAATGTTCTTGAGATGTATCCAGGCTGTTGCATGTATCAGCAGCTTGCTCCTCTTTATTTCTCCTTAATATTTCAGTTCTTATTACCTAATTCTAATTTCTCATTTCTTTCCTGTTGTTCCTTAATATCCCCTTGTATGAAATATCACAATTCTTTTACTTATGTTCCTGCTGGGTTTTAGCTTTTGCCATTTAAATATAAGGTTGCTATATATATATTGTTGTAAAGCCTGTTTTGAAAAAAAATTATTTTAACTTGAGAAAATTAGGACAGTTGATCAATTAGAGCATCAACATATATCTGACTTAAAAAGAAAATGATGGTATTCCAAACCATCTAGGCCATTTTACATTTCCAACAATAATATATGAGATCTCTGACTCCTCCACACTCTTGTCAAAATTTAGTGTTAGGATTTTTAATTTTAGTAATTCCAGTGTATATGAATTAGAATCTCATTATGATACTAATTTTCACTTTTCTAATGAGGTTGAGAACTTTTTAATAAGATGATTGGCTGCTTATGTATTTTTCTTTGTGAAATGTCATTTTTCCGTTGTTTTACTGGATTGCTTTTATTTCTATTTTTTATTTATAGGAGCTCTTTATATAATCTTAATACAAGTCCTATATATTCAAAATATAAATACTGTTATGCATTACATTTTTCTCTGCCTGGGGCATATCTCTGCACTTAATAGCATCTTTTGATGAGTAGAAGTTTTAGCTACTGATGAAATTCAACTTAAAATTCTTTATGTATAGATTTTCTGAAAAAAATCTTTGCCTATCCCAAGGTTACAATGATATTATCCTTTGTTTTCTTCTAGAAGCTTGTATATCTAAATCCATCTCAAAATTCTTTCTCTTTCTACTCATCCCTTCCCTGCGATTTAAAGAGAACATATATTTTACAAATGCCACAACTTTACAAGTCAAAATTTAGGATTATTAAAGATTATTTACACCATTGTTGTTGTTGTTGTTGTTGTTCAGTCACCCAGTCCTATCTGACTCTTTGTGACTGCAGCACGCCAGGGCTCCCTGTCCCTCTCCATCTCCCAGAGTTTTCTAAAAATAAATGTACCATTTTATTTTTCAGTGAAACTTGCGGTAGGTATAGAACAAGAAATCTATTTTCCTGTTTAAGGATTTTACTGTGAAAAGAACATTAGGATACACTGTTTTTTGTGTGTGCGATTCTGGTTCATTTTAAGCATTAGTTTCTCTGGCTTTATAAGAAAACATTCTTACACACTTTCATACTCAACTGTCAATAAATATTTATTTATCACTTACTGCATACTAGGAAAAACCACGGTAGAATCTATAGTTAAAAACACCTTTGTTCAAGTTTAATATATGAGAATAGAATCTGAAATAATTCTTGGAAGATTTTATTACATGTGTAAGAAAGTTTAATCTCAGAGGAAAATAAATGCAGAATTTAATAAGGCATGTTTTTGGATTAAATAGTGATCTTTAAAAATGTATATCCTAATACACTGAAATTCCTAAGATAACAACAATTATCATGGGAGGTAGTTTTGGGTTTACTGTGCATTCAGGACAGGAGATGGTGGTGGTGGTGGTGATTTAGTCTTGTCTGACTCTTGTGACCCCATAGACTGTAACCCACTAGGCTCCCCTGTCCTTGGGATTTTCCAGGCAAGAATACTGGAGTGGATTGCCATTCCCTTCTTCAAGCTATCTTCTTGACCCAGGGGTCCAGCCAGCTTCTCGTGCATTGCAGGTAAATTCTTTACCTTACCGCTGAGTCACCAGGGAAGCCCTCAGAGAAGGGACCACAAAATGGTACATATTTTGTTTGCGTGAATACATAGAATCCATGGAATTTGATAAATTTAAGACAAAAAGGTCAATATAGCCAAATAAAAGATTTCAATAGTGATAATGCCCATAAGATATAATACAGAAAAAAAATACATCCAATGTAAAATAACAAGGAAAATGGTATGACAAAAGAATGTGATAATAGCAAACAAAAAAGTAAATAGATGACAATAAGTCCTATCTGATGCAAATAATAAGAATAGGAAATGGAATAAGTTTATGTGATCAAGACACAGATATCTAGACTGAATTAAAAACAATACAGTAACAAGGATAAAAAAGGTTGAAAGGAGAGTGAAGTGAAGTCACTCAGTCGTGTCTGACTCTTTGCGACCCCATGGACTGTAGCCTACTGGGCTCCCCCATCCACGGAATTTTCTGGGCAAGGGTACTGGAGTGGGTTGCCATTTCCTCCTCCAGAGGATCTTCCCAACCCAGGGACTGAACCCAGGTCTCCCGCATTGCAGGCAGATGCTTTACCCTCTGAGCCATAGGTCTCTCAACTGCTCCCTCTGTCCAGTGAGGCTGTAAGAAAGACAAAACCCTATTTTTTGTCTGAGAAACAAAACTGTAAACCCCCACTCTGGCTTCATCTACTATTCACAATAAGCCCAAGCTTCCAGCGTCCTTTCTTATTTCACTCCCAATTAAATATGCAGTAATTCTCTTTTGAGAATCCTTTTGCTGCTTACTACATAAGTAATAACCTTTATAGTCTATCTCATTGGTGTCATTCCTCTCATTATCATCAATGCTTGAGAGGAGAGGGTATGGATGGCAGCTGCCCAGCATTCAACAGGGAATCCTGGGTACCTGAATAAAATGAGGCCTTTCCTGATAGCACAATCTAAATTTCAAGCTACTCCCAACAATTCTGTTTCTCCTCCACTGCTTTATTTTTCAGTAGCACTTATCACCACCTGACATTTAATGTTTTCACTTCTAGTTTTTCATCATATCTTCTAGGAGACTATATAATAAGACAGAAATATAGCAGCTAATGTAATAAGACATAGTAAAAAGAGAAGCAGAAGATATTAAGAAGAGGTGGCAAGAATACACATAAGAACTATACAAAAAAGATCTTCATGACCCAGATAACCATGATGGTGTGATCACTCACTTAGAGCCAGACATCCTGGAAGGCGAAGTCAAGTGGAACTTAGGAAGCATCACTATGAACAAAGCTAGTGGAGGTGATGGAATTTCAGCTGAGCTATTTCAAATCCTAAAAGATGATGCTGTGAAAGTGCTGCACAAACATGCCAGCAAATTTGGAAAACTCAGCATTCAGTAGTGGCCATAGGACTGGAAAAGGTCAGTTTTCATTTCAATCCCAAAGAAAGGCAATGCCAAAGAATATTTGAACTACTGCACAATTGCACTCATCTCACATGTTAGTGAAGTAATTCTTAAAATTCTCCAAGCCAGGCTTCAGCAATATGTGAGCCATGAACTTCCAGATGTTCAAGCTGGTTTTAGAAAAGGTAGAGAAACCAGACATCAAAATGCCAACATCTGTTGGATCACAGAAAAAGCAAGAGAATTCCAGAAAAACACCTACTTCTGCTGCACTGACTACACTAAAGGCTTTGACTGTAGATTGTAACAAACTGCAGAAAATTCCTAAAGAGATGGGAACACCAGACCACTTTACCTGCCTCCTAAGAAATCTGTATGCAGGTCAAGAAGCAACAGTTAGAATCAGACATTGAACAATGGACTGGTTCCAAATTGGGAAAAGAGTATGTCAAGGCTGTATATTATCATCCTGCTTATTTAACTTATATGCAGAGTACATCATGCAAAATGCTGGACTGGATGAAGCACAAACTGGAATCAAGATTGCTGGGAGAAATATCAGTAACCTCAGACATGCAGATGATAACCTTCTAATGTCAGAAAGTGAAAAGGAATCAAAGAGCCTCTTGATGAGGTGAAAGAGGAGAATGAAAAAGCTGGTTTAAAACTCAACACTCAAAAAATGAAGATCATGGCATCCGGTCCCACCACTTCATGGCAAATAGATGGGGAAACAATGGAAACAGCAATAGATTTTATTTTCTTGGGCTCCAAAATCACTCCAGTTGGTGACTGCAGCCATGAAATTACACTCCAGTTGGTGACTGCAGCCATGAAATTAAAAGATGCTTGCTCTGTGGAGGAAAAGCTATGACCAACCTAGTCAGCATACTAAAAAGCAGAGACATTACTGACAAAGGTCCATCTAGTCAAAGCTATGGTTTTTCCAGGAGTCATGTATAGATGTGAGAGTTGGACCATAAAGAAAGCTGAGTACCAAAGAACTGATGCTTCTGGATTGTGGTATTGGAGAAGACTCTTGAGAGTCCCTTGGACTGCAAGGAGATCAAAACTGTCCATCCTAAAGGAATTCAGTCCAAATATTCATTGGAAGGACTGATGCTGAAGCTCCAATACTTTGGCCATGTGATGCAAAGAGCTGACTCATTAGAGAAGACCATGATGCTGGGAAAGATTGAAGTAAACAACTTACAAATACAGACTACCAATTAAAACTTAAGATAGTTATTTGAAAGTGCTGATCAGTTAGACAGAAATAACTGGTATTGCTGCTGAAAATAAAAGAGGAAATCACAATAAATACAGTACAATGTAAAAGAGGAAATAACCATGAAAAATAAAGAAATGTAAATAGCATTAATCTAGTTCCATACATCTATACAGTTTTTATCCTATAATGTGGTTTTTAACTCTCAAAACCATTTCCTTCTTTATAAAGCATGCAATTTTAAAATATTCTCAGGTATTTTTAAAGATACATATATATAATAAGTAAGTGCATCCAACTAATAAATCTCTGTTTTCAACCACAACAAACTCTTCCCTGAATAAGATTCCCTCCTATTTGAGAGTACAACACATGATGCTCTAGCCTTGTAGTCTGAGTTCTCCACCCATCATTTGAAGTGTCACAGGATAAAAAGATCCTTGGTTTAGCAAACAAAGCTCCTTATCACAGGATGCCTGCCTACTTCTCTCTCCTCATCTTTTCACTCCATGAATTCAACTTAATGTCACAGATAGAAACATGATACTGTTGATAGTTTCTGAATCTCTTCTGTAAAATGAAAGGGTTTTACTATTTTGTCTCACAGATTCAAGTTTCTATAACTATATTTCATAACTGTACGTGGACAGCATATGAAAATCACAAGACTAAGATTTACTTGGGGCTTCCCTGGCAGCTCAGAATCCACCAGAAATGCAAGACACCCCAGTTCTATTCCTGGGTTGGGAAGATCCGCTGGAGAAGGGATAGGCTAAGATTTACTTATGATCTCCACACCATGATTTTTAGCTATATTTACAATAATGGAAAAATTGTAAATAAAACCTTTTATTATGACTATAAATTTGTATCTGCTAACTCTCCCTCTTCCTGTTTTGTCTACCATACAAACTAATTTCAAAACCCTTTTGCAGTACTTTTGTTATAAGACCAGAACATCAAAATGTACGAACTGTGTAGTGAACAGCTAGGTAACTTAGCACATCATTAACTTATAAACACACTCAGCATGTAATACATATTTTAACAGCTTAGTATAGTTTATAAACTTTCAACTTAGGTTTATGTGAAAGATTTCCATTTTTCTTTAACAGTATCACACCAGTGAACCAGTGAAGTTGCTCAGTCGTGTCCGACTTTTTGCAACCCCATGGACTGTAGCCTACCAGACTCCTCCATCCACGGAATTTTCCAGGCAAGCGTATTGGAGTGGGTTTCCATTTCCTTCTCCAGAAAGATTTTCCTGACCCAGGGATCAAACCCAGGTGTCCCGCATCGCAGGCAGACGCTTTACCATCTGAGCCACCAGGGAAGCCACAGTACCACACGGGCATCCTTAATTCAAATTGTTATCATATCTTATTGTTCTTTCTAGTTCTCTTAAAGCAAATTTCCATTTAACGACTTAGTGTTTATAGACAGACTCAATTATGTATCCACAGCTGCTCTAGGGATACAATTTTTGCTTAGTTTTATTCTTAAAACTTATTGGCATTTAAATTTTGGAAAAATAGTTTTTGATAATCTACTAGGTGTAACTAAATAAAGAGAACTTTTTAAAGAGGGAAATAAGCAGAACATCTCTTGCAGTTATAGCAGTTCCCAAGTCCACAGGAGTTTTCATTTAAAATATATCTCTACTAAAATGAGAACTGGGATCATCCACTCATCCACTGTATTTTAGAAGATGACTGCACATCACCACAGAAGAAAAATGTGCAACCTCTTTAAATCTTCCATAGCATATAATTTAATTGATAATTGTATAAGGAAACAAATGCTAAATTTAAAACAAACAATTCAGAGAAACAAGGAAAAGCAACATGGACTGATGTTTAAATTGTGCCTTCAGAGAAATAAGCAAAAGCAACATGAGCTGCTATTTAAATTTTGCCTTTGCTAGTTATTAAATCCATAGTTTTTGTATTGTCAATAAAATTTCAAAATGCATATGATCTTTAATTGCTAGTTACTATTAACTTAGTTTTCCTTGGTAGTCCTGTGCTAATTTATAGGTATAGCTTTCAAAACTTAAAATGACTTAGATATTTGGGATTTTTTATAGCTATTTTCCTATTGCCATGTGCTTTGAATTAGACAAGCTCTGTGTTTTGTACTTTTTAAAATAATAGCCGCTTCAATAATTCTATCAAGTTCTCAAATATAATCTAAGTGATTTATTTATTGGTAAGGGTTCCAATTTATTCAATGACTGCATAAAACATGATATTTCTTCTCTCTTGTTCTTCCTAACAATCACTATTTTCTTAAAGGAAAATAAAAATTGAAGATAAAAAGCTATTCTAATGGTTGACAAAAGAGAAATTAATGAGAAGGAATGACAACCAAAAATTATTTGATTTCTTCTCTACCTACCATGTTAAATCTGTATGCCTTTATTTCCTTTAATGTATCAGAATAGCATCAAAGATTTTCCATCCACTGATTCCCAAAACATTTCTAAAGAGCAAAATTGAAAATTTTAAATCAATGCTGTCATATTAGCCTTATACCCTCCGGAATAAGAAAATGAAAATTCTATGTCTATTTCATAATATTTTATTCCTCTCTCTTTTCCTTCTCAAGCCTTGATGTACTTTTATGGCTAATTTTTAACTAGTCATTTTTGTGGTTTTGAAGTGTTTATGCATTTTACTGTATTTTCATTTTGATGCATATTTACAAACAGGAATAAATTATAATATGAAAGGATAATATATTAATGCAACCCACTTTGAAGAAACTTATGCAAAATTACTTTTCTATAATAAAACTGTTAGTGTATAAAAACACAATTAAATTTCGGCTTCACCATGAAATATGTAAAACTCTTAAATACAATTTTTAAGATAAAAATACAAAAAATATGTCATGAGTTGAGACGAAAAGACATTTTTCAGTGAAGAAAGGAGAGCAGGGCAGTTCACATAAATAAATCATACTTTTTTAAAAGAATAAGGCTCAGAGTAACAATATAAATAGAATTCTTTGTGCTAATGGTCCTTTTCTGTTCATACATTTGACCTTATTAATTTTAAATACTTCAACAATATAACATGATATAATTCTTAATGATGTAATTCTTTTCCAATCTACATAAATAACAAAGATGTTGAAAGGGTTCCTATTTTTTTGGAAGAAAATTTGTTTAAAGATAATTGAAAAATCTAGTTTTCAAAATTTCTAGTCCTTAGGATGTTTATAGCTGATTGAGATAACCCTAACAATTAGTCTCCAAACACCTGAAAAAGAAGCTATTTATTCAATTGATAAGTATCTACATAATAGTTAACATTTAGAATGTTTGCAATATGTATATATTTTAGACTTTTAAGTAACAAAGACATATACAAAAACAACCAAAAGTCAAAATCTTAATTAATTTACTTCCTTACACCATAGCCATGCATATAAATTCTTATATTCACTATAAGTAGCTTATAGGGCTTCCCTGGTAGCTCAAAGAATCTGCTTGCAATGCAGCAGACCTGGATATGATTCCTGGGTCAGGAAGATCTCCTGGAGAATTCCATGGACAGAAGAGCCTGACAGGCTACAGTCGGTACGGTCGCATAGAGTTGGACATGATTGAACAACTAACACTTTCCCTATGAAAAATATTGTATGTATTTCAAATACATATATTTGAAAAATATTGTATGTATTTCAAAAAAATCACAGAATAAAGTAAATTTTGGAAGTAAAATGGAAGTAAAACTTTGTTTAAAGATAGGAATGAGAAAATTAAAAAAAAACAGGAATAAGCAAGAAATATGCAGGGGGTATATAAAAATATTTTTCAATATGTATATATTCCAATGTTACTTATTTATAAATTCATTAATAATTCAATTTAATATTAATAAAACCTCAAACTATAGCTTTTAAAATTATGACAATTTTATTTTTAAATGTATATTAAAAAATTACAATGCTCTCCACAAACAGGTGGGGAATTCTGAAAAAGTAATACGGGATGGGGGGACTCATTCTGTCAGATAATAACATTTATTATAATGCTGTAGTATTTAACATAGTTTGGTACTGGACATAGACTAACCAGTAGAACAGATAAGAATACAGAAATATACCTATAAGTATACGGAAAAATGTTATAGACTACGGTATTGCTTCAACATGTGATGGTTAAAAGATAGAATTAACATCTTTTCCTTATTGCTTGAATTGTTTAATTCAATGAGTATGTGCATTTTTTTCATAGCAAGCAAACATAATTCTTAGAGTATTTATTTATATGTGTAACTTTTAGACACACATAAAAGATAGATAATATAGTACTATATACATGTTTAAAAACTAAGTAGAATATATATACATATGTGTGTATATGAATCTATATATGCATATACACATACATTAGTGTATATAAAAGACTAAATAAAAATGCTTAAACATTTATTAAATATGTCATTTGTGGTAATATTTCTAGTTTGGGAATTTTTGTTTTGATTTGCCTCAAGACAATTTTGCACTACAATAATATAATGTTTTTTAAAAATTAATTTAATTGCAGGATAACTTCTTTACAATATTGTGGTGTTTTTTGCCATACATCGACAAGAATCCCCATGGGTGCACATTTGCCTCTCCATCCTAAACACCCCTCCTACCTCCCTCCCCACCCCATTCCTCTGGGTGCCCTGCTTCATCCATCAAACTTGCACTGGCCATCTATTTTACATATGGTAATATATATGTTTCAATACTAATCTCTCAAATCATCCCACCCTTGCCTTCTCCCACACAGTCCAAAAGTCTGTTCTTTACATCTGTCTCTTTTGCTGCCTTGCATATAGGATCGTCGATACTATCTTTCTAAATTCCATATATACATGGTAATATACTGTATTGATGTTTATAATCTTAAATTCAGGATCTAAATAGGAGGAATAGCATTTGATTCTTCTTAATTTCCCACCGAAATTATAGCAATATAATGGTGTGAAAAAAGTCTCTGGAAAAAAAAATCAATGAGAAAATTCTATTTTAAATTTAGTTAGAAATTTAGGTATTATTTAAATACTATCAATTTTATCAATCAATTTAATCATCTTGAAGCAAAATTTAAATTTTTTCAACAGATTTATAATGCCTTTTCTGAAATGAGGTATTCTTGAATTAGAAAAAAAAAAATAAAAGAATTTTGATAATAATTTTAGTGAGTAGTACATCTGATGAAAGAATTCTGATAGGAAAAAAATGTAATGACAGTCCTTAACTAAATGTATATGAATGAAGACACCCTACATCAAAATGAGTTGTTAATAAAATTAGAGATTTTGGCATAGAGATTAGCATGAAAATTGACAGCTCTGACAAAAAAAAAAGAAATGTGAGTTTGGAAAGTGTCTACCTTAACTTCATGAAGTTCAATTTTCAAACAGGATTTAGATCATTGATCTCTGAGTTCATTTACTCTTAGAAAAATGAAGCTTTCTCTTTTAATGAAAAAAAATGCTTATTTTATTTTATTTTATTTTGCTGTCTCAGTAATGTTACTTTTTATTTTCTAAAGGTCCTTTCTGGCAATTACCAGTGCAACTGATTCTTTTAATTGAAGTAAGGTTCACATAACACACTGTTAGCATTTAGAAACGTACAATTCAGTGATATTTAGTACATTCACATTGTTATGTAACCACTATTTTATGGATCCCAAATATTTCACATCACAAGAGAAAACTTGAACCATTAAGTAGTTATTCCTGATTCTTTACTCTCTTCATCTCCTGTTAAACACCAATCTGTTTTCTTTTCTTTTTTGTTTCAGTCTTTTATTTATTTTTTTTTTTTTCCATTTATTTTTATTAGTTGGAGGCTAATTACTTTACATCATTGCAGTGGTTTTTGTCATACATTGAAATGAATTAGCCATGGATTTACATGTATTCCCCATCCTGGTCCCCCCCCCTCCCACTTCCCTCTCCCTCTGGGTCTTCCCAGTGCACCAAGTCCGAGCACTTGTCTCATGCATCCAACCTGGGATGGTGATCTGTTTCACCCTAGATAATATACATGTTTCAATGCTGTTCTCTTGAAACATCCCACCCTCGCCTTCTCCCACAGAGTCCACAAGTCTGTTCTATACATCTGAGTCTCTTTTTCTCTTTTGCATATAGGGTTATCGTTACATCTTTCTAAATCCCATATATATGTGTTAGTATACTGTAATGGTCTTTATCTTTCTGGCTTACTTCGCTCTGTATAATGGGCTCCAGTTTCATCCATCTTATTAGAACTGATTCAAATGAATTCTTTTTAATGGCTGAGTAATATTCCATGGTGTATATGTACCACAGCTTCCTCATCCATTCGTCTGCTGATGGGCATCTGGGTTGCTTCCATGTCCTGGCTATTATAAACAGTGCTGTGATGAACATTGGGGTGCACGTGTCTCTTTCAGATCTGGTTTCCTCGGTGTGTATGCCCAGAAGTGGGATTGCTGGGTCATATGGCAGTTCTATTTCCAGCTTTTTAAGAAATCTCCACACTGTTTTCCATAGTGGCTGTACTAATTTGCATTCCCACCAACAGTGTAAGAGGGTTCCCTTTTCTCCACACCCTCTCCAGCATTTATTGCTTGTAGACTTTTGGATAGCAGCCATCCTGACTGGCGTGTAATGGTACCTCATTGTGGTTTTGATTTGCATTTCTCTGATAATGAGTGATGTTGAGCATCTTTTCATGTGTTTTTTGCCATCTGTATGTCTTCCTTGGAGAAATGTCTGTTTAGTTCTTTGGCCCATTTTTTGATTGGGTCATTTATTTTTCTGGAGTTGAGCTGGAGGTGTTGCTTGTATATTTTTGAGATTAATCCTTTGTCTGTTGCTTTGTTTGCTATTATTTTCTCCCAATCTGAGGGCTGTCTTTTCACCTTGCTTATAGTTTCCTTTGTTGTGCAAAAGCTTTTAAGTTTCATTAGGTCCCATTTGTTTATTTTTGCTTTTGTTTCTAAAATTCTGGGATGTGGGTCATCCTGCTGTGATTTATGTCGGAGAGTGTTTTGCCTATGTTCTCCTCTAGGAGTTTTATAGTTTCTGGTCTTACATTTAGATCTTTAATCCATTTTGAGTTTATTTTTGTGTATGGTGTTAGAAAGTGTTCTAGTTTCATTCTTTTACAGGTGGTTGACCAGTTTCCCAGCACCACTTGTTAAAGAGGTTATCTTTTTTCCATTGTATATCCTTGCCTCCTTTGTCGAAGATAAGGTGACCATAGGTTCGTGGATTTATCTCTGGGCTTTCTATTCTGTTCCATTGATCTATATTTCTGTCTTTGTGCCAGTACCATACTGTCTTGATGACTGTGGCTTTGTAGTAGAGTCTGAAGTCAGGCAGGTTGATTCCTCCAGTTCCATTCTTCTTTCTCAAGATTGCTTTGGCTAGTCGAGGTTTTTTGTATTTCCATAGAAATTGTGAAATTATTTGTTCTAATTCTGTGAAAAATACCGTTGGTAGCTTGATAGGGATTGCATTGAATCTATAGATTGCTTTGGGTAGTATAGCCATTTTGACAATATTGATTCTTCCAGTCCATGAACACGGTATTTACTCCATCTGTTTGTGTCCTCTTTGATTTCTTTCATCAGTGTTTTATAGTTTTCTATGTATAGGTCTTTTGTTTCTTTAGGTAGATATACTCCTAAGTATTTTATTCTTTTTGTTGCAGTGGTGAATGGTATTGTTTCCTTAATTTTTCTTTCTGTTTTTTCATTGTTAGTGTATATGAATGCAAGGGATTTCTGTGTGTTAATTTTATATTCTGCAACTTTACTATATTTGTTGATTAGCTCTAGTAATTTTCTGGTGGAGTCTTTAGGGTTTTCTATGTAGAGGATCATGTCATCTGCAAACAGTGAGAGTTTCACTTCTTCTTTTCCTATCAGGATTCCTTTTACTTTTTTTTCTGCTCTGATTGCTGTGGCCAAAACTTCCAACACTATGTTGAATAGTAGTGGTGAGAGTGGGCACCCTTGTCTTGTTCCTGATTTCAGGGGAAATGCTTTCAATTTTTCACCATTGAGGGTGATGCTTGCTGTGGGTTTGTCATATATAGCTTTTATTATGTTGAGGTATGTTCCTTCTATTCCTGCTTTCTGGAGAGTTTTAATCATAAATGAGTGTTGAATTTTGTCAAAGGCTTTCTCTGCATCTATTGAGATAATCATATGGTTTTTATCTTTCAATTTGGTAATGTGGTGTATTACATTGGCTGATTTGCAGATATTAAAGAATCCTTGCATTCCTGGGATAAAGCCCACTTGGTCATGGTATATGATTTTTGTAATATGTTGTTGGATTCTGTTTGCTAGAATTTTGTTAAGGATTTTTGCATCTATGTTCATCAGTGATATTGGTCTGTAGTTTTCTTTTTTTTTGTGGCATCTTTGTCTGGTTTTGGAATTAGGGTGATGGTGGCCTCATAGAATGAGTTTGGAAGTTTACCTTCTTCTGCAGTTTTCTGGAAGAGTTTGAGTAAGATAGGTGTTAGCTCTTCTCTAAATTTTTGGTAGAATTCAGCTGTGAAGCCATCTGGTCCTGGGCTTTTGTTTGCTGGAAGATTTCTGATTACAGTTTCGATTTCCTTGCTTGTGATGGGTTTGTTAAGATCTTCTATTTCTTCCTGGTTCAGTTTTGGAAAGTTATACTTCTCTAAGAACTTGTCCATTTCTTCCAAGTTGTTCATTTTATTGGCATAGAGCTGCTGGTAGTAGTCTCTTATGATCCTTTGTATTTCAGTGTTGTCTGTTGTGATCTCTCCATTTTCGTTTCTAATTTTGTTAATTTGGTTCTTCTCCCTTTGTTTCTTAATGAGTCTTGCTAATGGTTCATCAATTTTGTTTATTTTTTTCAAAAAACCAGCTTTTAGCTTTGTTGATTTTTGCTATGGTCTCTTTAGTTTCTTTTGCATTTATTTCTGCCCTAATTTTTAAGATTTCTTTCCTTCTACTAACCCTGGGGTTCTTCATTTCTTCCTTCTCTAGTTGCTTTAGGTGTAGAGTTAGGTTATGTATTTGACTTTTTTCTTGTTTCTTGAAGTAGGCCTGTAATGCTATGAATCTTCCCCTTAGCACTGCTTTTACAGTGTCCCAAAGGTTTTGGGTTGTGTGTTTTCATTTTCATTAATTTCTATGCATATTTGATTTTTTTTTTATTTCTTCTATGATTTGTTGGTTATTCAGAAGCGTGTTGTTTAGCCCCCATATGTTTGAATTTTTAATAATTTTTTTCCTGTAATTGAGATCTAATCTTACTGCACTGTAGTCAGAAAAGATGACTGGAATGATTTCAATTTTTTGAATTTACCAAGACTAGATTTATGGCCCAGGATGTGATCTATTCTGGAGAAGGTTCCGTGTGCACTTGAGAAAAAGGTGAAGTTGATTGTTTTGGGGTGAAACGTCCTATAGATGTCAATTAGGTCTAGCTGGTCCATTGTGTCCTTTAAAATTTGTGTTTCCTTGTTCATTTTCTGTTTAGTTGATCTATCCATAGTTGTGAGTGGGGTATTAAAGTCTCCTACTATTATTGTGTTACTATTAATTTCCTCTTTCATACTCGTTAGTGTTTGCCTTACATATTGCAGTGCTCCTATGTTGGGTGCATATATATTTATAATTGTTATATCTTCTTCTTGGATTGATCCTTTGATCATTATGTAGTGTCCATCTTTGTCTCTTTTCACAGCCTTTATTTGAAAGTCTATTTTATCTGATATGAGTATTGCGACTCCTGCTTTCTTTTGGTCTCCATTTGCGTGGAATATTTTTTTCCAGCCCTTCACTTTTAGTCTGTATGTGTCCCTTGTTTTGAGGTGGGTCTCTTGTAGGCAGCATATATAGGGGTCTTGCTTTTTATATCCATTCAGCCAGCCTTTGTCTTTTGGTTGGGGCATTCAACCCATTTACATTTAAGGTAATTATTGATAGGTATGGTCCCGTTGCCATTTATTTTTTGTTGTTTGGGGTTCACGTTTATACCACCTTTCTGTGTTTCCTGTCTAGAGAAGATCCTTTAGTATTTGTTGAAGAGCTGGTTTGGTGGTGGTGCTGAATTCTCTCAGCTTTTGCTTGTCTGTAAAGCTTTTGAGTTCTCCTTCATATCTGAATGAGATCCTTGCTGGGTAGAGTAATCTAGGTTGTAGGTTATTCTCTTTCATTACTTTAAGTATGTCCTGCTATTCCCTTCTGGCCTGAAGGGTTTCTATTGATAGATCAGCTGTTATTCTTATGGGAATCCCTTTGTGTGTTATTTGTTGTTTTCTCCCTTGCTGCTTTTAATATTTGTTCTTTGTGTTTGATCTTTGTTAATTTGATTAATATGTGTCTTGGGGTGTTTCGCCTTGGGTTTATCCTGTTTGGGACTCTCTGGGTTTCTTGAACTTGGGTGGCTACTTCCTTCCCCATTTTCGGGAAGTTTTCAGCTATTATCTCCTCAAGTATCTTCTCATGGCCTTTCTTTTTGTCTTCTTCTTCTGGGACTCCTATGATTCGAATGTTGGGGCGTTTCACATTGTCCCAGAGGTCCCTGAGGTTGTCCTCATTTCTTTTGATTCTTTTTTCTTTTTTCCTCTCTGCTTCATTTATTTCCACCATTTTATCTTCTAACTCACTTATCCTATCTTCTGTCTCTGTTATTCTACTCATGGTTCCCTCCAGAGTGTTTTTGATCTCATTTATTTCATTATTAATTTTTAATTGACTTTTAAAAATTTCTTCTAGGTCCTTGTTAAACATTTCTTGCATCTTCCCAATCTTTGTCTCCAGGCTATTTATTTGTAACTCCATTTTGTTTTCAAGATTTTGGATCATTTTTATTATCATTATTCTAAATTCTTTTTCAGGTAGATTCCCTATTTCCTCCTCTTTTGTTTGACTTGGTGGGCTTTTTTCATGTTCCTTTACCTGTTGGGTATTTCTCTGCCTTTTCATCTTGTTTAGATTGCTGTGTCTGGAGTGGGCTTTCTGTATTCTAGTGGTCTGTGGTCCCTTTTTATTGTGGAGGTTTCACCCAGTGGGTGGGGTTGGACGATTGGTTTGTCAAGGTTTCCTGGTTAGGGAAGCTTGTGTCAGCGTTCTGGTGCGTGGAATTGGATTTCTTCTCTCTGGAGTGCAATGGAGTGTCCAGTAATGAGTTTTGCGATGGGTCTATGTGTTAGGTGTGACTTTGGACAGCCTGTATGTTGACACTCAGGTCTATGTTCCTGCGTTGCTAAAGAATTTGTGTGGTATGTCTTGTACTAGAGCTTATTGGCTGTTGGGTGGTGGTTGGTTTTGGTGTAGGTATGGAGGCTTTTGGATGGTCTCTTATTCCTTAATGTTCCGTGTAGTCAGGAGTTTTCTGGTTTTCTCAGGTTTTGGGCTTAAGTCTCCTGCCTCTGGATTTCAGTTTTATTCTTCCAATAGTCTCAAGACTTCTCAAACTATACAGCACTGATAATAAAACTTCTAGGTTATTGGTGAAAAGATCCTCCACCGTGAGAGACAACCAGACAGGTTCACAGAGTTACATGAAGAATAGGAGAGGGAGGAAGGAGATAAAGGTGAGCAGGAGGAGAAAAGGGGGACTCAAGAGGAGAGAGACAGATCTACACAGTTATCTGTTCCCAAAGTGTTCTCTGTAGCCCAGACACCCACAAAGATTCACAGAATTGGATTGGGAAGAGAAGGGGAAAGGAGGAAATAGAGGTGTTCTGAGGTAGAAAACAGAGAGTCAAAAGTGGGAGAGTAATCACCACACTCCTGAATAGAAACGGGAACTGAATATTGGATTCTTAAATGTCCAAAATTTATATCATATACTGAAAAACAAAGATTAAAAATCTAGTGTAGAGGTTAGACTCTTTGAAATACAATATTTGAAAACAAAAACAAAAACACACAAAAAATTTAGAAATGTATATGAAGTTTGGTTTAAAATAGGGTTTCTCTCTCTCTCTTTTTCTTTGGCAAGGTTATAGTGAAACGAAAATGAAAATTAAGGAATAATAGAGGAGTATTAGAGGACTTTAAAAGGAAATAGGAGAGAAAAACAAGAAAAAAAATTTTTTTTCCCTAATTAAAAAAATCGTAAAAATATATGAAAATGAAAGTTGAGTAATGAGGGAGTAATAGGGAATTTTAAAAGAAAATAAAAGAGAAAAAAAAAAGTAAAAAAAAAAAAAAGGAAAAAAAAAATTTTTTTTTAATTAAAAAAAAAAAAAACCATATATATCTAGGAATTCCTCTGGAGTTGTTGCGGTCAGTGTAGGTTCAGTTCAATTTCAGATAGCTCCTCTTTCCAGCTTAACTTCTCGATATCTATAGGCCCCTTCCAGTGTAGTCGGTGTTACCTTCAGGGATTTTAATCTGTTGCACTGGTCCTTTCTGAAGCGGTTCCCTTTGTTTATTTGGCTTCTGTTTGCCATCTCTTTGGTGTCTAATTTCCGCCCTGACACAGGCAGGTAGAGGTGATCTCTTATTTAGGTTCGCCAGTTCAGTTCAGTCCTGCTACGGGGAGGGAGGGGCGATGCAGACAGATACCGCTCTGTGTGGATAGCGCTCACCGTGTTCCGGCCACACTGGGTTTGCCCCGCTCACGGGTGTCAGTGCTTTCCCCGTCTACACCGCTCAGGCTCCCGGCTGCTCTATATGGAGCGGGCCCTGTGTTGAGTGAGGTCCCAGTTTTCGGGTACTCCACAAAAGCGTGGATTCCGTTGTGCCTGCGTTTTGTGCCTTTCCCAGCCTGAGCGGTTCAGGCAGCCAGGGGCTTGGGCGTACTCTCCCCGGGTGCAGCGCGCCTTTTCCCTCCACGTCGAGCAGCGCAGGCAGCTAGAGGCTTGGGCGCACTCTCCCCGGGTACGGCGTGCTTTTTCCCTCCGCGGCCCCAGCGCGTGCCGCCAGTTGGGTCTCAGGAAGTCTTTAGATAGGAACCGGGGGCCTGTTTGCAGTGTGGGAGGGGATAGCTTCCCAGGGGCGGAGTTTACCCTTTTCCCCTCCCCCGTGCCTCCTACCTCCACCGGGGATGGGCCGGCTCTTCGCTGGAGTTTCTCAGTCCCTTTGTTTTGCGAACCGCCGGCAGTGTGTTGGGCCGGTTAATTTTGTCCCTTGCTATCCCGCAGTTTAAAAAAACCTCCCTCCGATTGCTCTCAGGGTCTTCGGGCTGGTCCTTACCCTAAGCAATGTCGCCCGCTCCTCTCCGTTCCGCCCCCGCTTGTTGCTGGCGGGTGCAGGCGTCTGGGGTACTTTTCTGCTGGGAGTTGCTTTTAGGCACGTAATCTATGGGCCTTATTTAATTTTTCCTCCCAGTTAGATTGCCAAAAACTTCCCCCAGTCCCGCCAGTGTGAGGGTTTCCTGGTGATTGGAAACTTCCTCTATCAATACCCCCTTCCCGGGACGCGTCTCCGTCCATAGCTCTTTTGACTCCCTTTTTATCTTTTATATATTGTCCTACCTCCCTTCGAAGACAATGGGCTGCTTTTCTGGGCGCCTAATGTCCTCTGCTAGCAATCAGAAGTTGTTCTGTGAAATTTGCTCAGCGTTCAAATGTTCTTTCGATGAATTTGTAGGGGAGAAAGTGGTCTCCCCGTCCTATTCCTCCGCCATCTTGGCTCCTCCCCCAATCTCAAAATGCTTATTTTAAAGACAGACAGTATATACTACAACATGTTAATGACTTTGGTGTAAACGAATCAGAAATATATGGATTGAGTTTCCTTCTCAAAGCACAAGGTTTGTAAGTTAAAGGAAAATCCCTTCAGGCTACATGTTTCATCAAGCTTAGAACAAACAAGATTTAAGATGTAAAAAATACACAAACTGGCCAAAAATAACCATCCCTGAATTAAACAAGACACCACAATCATAAAATTCTATTTATACTATTCAGAAGGAAATATCATGAGAAACTCCAATAATTACTAGAAAGAGAAATACACTTCTTCAGGAAATCCTGAGGCTAACTATACTCTTCCAAAAATATATTGTATTTATAACAATTTTAGAAATTTCATCAATGTATCAAGGAATTTATGCATGTAAAATCACTCTGCAAAGTGATATTCCAATATGAAAGAGTGATAACTCTGTTTCATTAAGATGCTTTTTTCTTTTATAAACACCTATTTTCTACTGTCCTCATCCTAGACTCATACCACCACTTCCTTTCTAATACACACAGAGACACACACAACATACGTTTTGAACTTCTTTACAATATGCTAAGCCATTTCACAGATTTTGATGCTGTGGTGACTCTATAATGTGTTAACATAGCTACCTGACTAATTGATCTTATATCTCAGAATTCCTTTCCCTATATATCTCATAACAGAGTCTATAAGAGAGGATCTTGTGGGAAGTTTTGAAGGGAGAAGTAAAGCAGTGGTGATTTTGTTCTTCAGCCACATAACTGCTTATCTTCTGACTCACCTCATGGACATGGGGCAGTAGCCAGGTCTGTACTTCCTCATCCTTCTTTGTACTGTCCTTCAGCATTTCCAACTCCTGGGACAGGAGTTTGCATATAGTGCTATGATTAAGAGGACTAGATTTTCTACAATTATACATAGGAGGCACCACTTTGCATATTTTACTCAGTCATCCATCACTAAGTATGATAATCCCTAAGTCTATCCATGTTGCTGCAAATGGCATTATCTCATTCTTTTTAATGGCTGAGTAAAATCTCATTGTATGAATATGTATATATCACATCTTCTTTATCCATTTATTTGTCAATAGAAATTTAAGTTGTTCTTTCAATTCAGTTCAGTCGCTCAGTCGTGTCTGACCCTTTGCGACCCCTTGAACTGCAGCACGCCAGGCCTCCCTGTCCATCACAAACTCCCAGATTTTCCCCAACCCATGTCCATTGAGTTGGTGATGCCATCCAACCATCTCATCCTCTGTCATTCCCTTCTCCTCCTGCCTTCAATCTTTCCTAGCATCAGGGTCTTTTCCAATGAGTCAGCTCTTCGCATCAGGAGGCCAAAGTATTGGAGTTTCAGCTTCAACATCAGTCCTTCCAATGAATATTTAGGACGGATCTCCTTTAGGATGGACTGGTTGGATCTCCTTGCAGTTAAAGGGACTCTCAAGAGTCTTCTCTAACACCACAGTTCAAAAGCATCAATTCTTCAGCGCTCAGCTTTCTTTATAGTCCAACTTTCACATCCATATATGACCACTGGAAAAACCATAGCCTTGACTAGATGGACCTTTGTTGGCAAAGTAATAGTGTCTCTGCTTTTTATTTTTTTTTTCCTGCTTTTTAATATGCTATCTAGGTTGGTCATAACTTTTCTTCCAAGGAGTAAGCATCTTTTAATTTCATGGCTGCAATCACCATCTGCATTGATTTTGGAGCCCCCAAAAATAAAGTCAGACACTATTTCCACTGTTTCCCCATCTATTTGCCTTTACTACTGTAGACAGTGTGCAATGAACACTGGAATGTATGTGTCATTTCAGATCATGTTATCCTCCACATATATGCCCAGGAAGGGGATTGAAGGATTGTACAGTAGCTCTACTTTTAGTTTTTTAAAGAATCTCCATACTGTTCTTCACAGTAGCTATACCAACTTACATTCCCACTAATAGTGTCAGAGGGTTCCCTTCTCTCCACACCTTCTCTAGCATTCAATGTTTGTGGATTTTTTGATGACAGCCTTCTTACTGGTGTGAGATGATATCTCACTGTAGTTTTGATTTTCATTTCTCTAATAATTAGCAGTGTTGAACATCTTTTCATATGCCTCTTGGCCATCTGTATGTCTTCTTTGGAGAAATGTCTAAGTCTTCTGCCTATTTTTTATTGTTTGTTTATATGATATTAAGTCACATGAGTTGTTTGTACATTGTGTAGACTAATTCCTTGTCAGTCACATCATTTTCAAATATTTTTCCCATTCTGTGGGATGTCTTTTAACTTTATGATTGCCTTTGCTGTGCAAAAACTTTTGAGTTTAATTAGGTCCTATTTACTTATTTTTATTTCCATTACTCTGGGAGACAGAGTAAAAAAATACTGTTGTGATTTAAGTCAGAGAATGCTCTGCCTATGTTTTCCTCTAAGAGTTTTACTGTATCCAGTCTTACGCTTAGGTCTTTAATCCATTTTGAGTTTATTTTTGTGTATGGTGTTAACAAGTCTTCTAATTTTTTTTTTTTTTTTACATGCAGCTGTCCAGTTTTCCCAGCACCATTTATTGAAGAGACTGTCTTTCTTCCATTAGATAGTCTTGCCTTCTTTGTCACAGGTTAATAGACCATAAGTGTCTGGGTTTATTTCTGGGCTTACTTCCTGTTTCACTGATCTATATTTCTGTTTTTGTGCCAGTACCATACTGTTTTGATGACCAGATTTTTGATAGAAATGAATACTGGAAAGCTCACTGAAGATAAGCTTGTTTACTGTCTTTACTCTCCAGATGAGAAGCTTGGGAGAGACTTCCAGGTGACAGGCTATTGGAGCAGGGGGGGAGGAGGCGGACCAGGCATGGCCATTCCATGGTTTGCTCTTACATATGACCATGTTCTGCAACAATTCCAGCACCCTGGAGAGTCTTTAATGTTATTTACTTGTTATTTTGGTGACAGGGTATTTGTAAAATAAGGTCTGTATTTGAAATGACAAAATGCTTCAGAAACAGGGAAGCCCATTCTCTTCAAAGCTGGCAGTGAAGGTCTATTTTTCTGATTTTGACGTTTATTTGAAATCCAAATTCTACTGTATAACCTAATACGAGCTGTGGAGCTAATTAACATAAGTGTGAAAAATCTCAGGGGGATGTGGGAAAAGAGAGGAAAAGGAACATTGTTAAAGTTCTTAAAGCTACTTTCTTGGACCATTTTATAGCATTTATTTCTACTCTTCTCAAATACAAAATTCAAACACCAAGATAAAAGTTCTCTTCTCTCCGAATCTTTATTACTTGTTCTGAACAAAGAACATATGGACTTCGCCTAGACCTATGTGTCTGAGAAACTGTAGGCAAACAGCTATGAGAGGAGCCCCAACAATGACCTTCTGACGTACAGAAATCAAAATGCCTCCCTTATATAATTTACCAGAGGGGAGGTGCCATCCTTGACGAACATACTCTGGCAAACAACCAGTTTTACGATCTCTGTGGTCCTGAGTCTTTCTGATATCTTTCAAATATCAAAATAGCAGTTTGCCTTAACAATTTTCCTACAAAAAGAAAAACATCTCTAAAAGCTGCTTGCTGTAATATTAATACCTCTTGCAAAAGGTCTGCTGGAAGAACAGATGAATAATAAAAAGAATAGTCATAATGACACAAACAAAAAAAAGAGTACTAGTTTTTTTTAAAGAGACCCACAAAATCCAGGTCAGAGGCAATAAAAACTGGCAAGGGTCTCAGTACAAATTCATGGGCTTGTTCTTGTTCTCTTCCACTGTGTATTTTGGGTTTCCAGCTTTTCTTGCTTTCTTGCACTTTACACCACCTCTCCTTTCCAACTAGCTTTCCTTAGGACTTCAAGTTTAACCATTATGTGAAAAAAAAAAAAAAAAACCAGCTTTACAGAGTGTGCTTAATGAGCTCCCACTGTTGCATTAGGTCAAATTCTTGAAATAGAATGGCTAAGACACCCAAGTATGCACACATACACACACCACATCCCAGCTGTTTTGCTTCTCTAAAACTAGATTTGTACACTCAGAACTTAAGATTCAGTAGAAGCAGGTGGGTATATGTAGGAATCAAAAAGAGCCTCAAAGTGTACTACCATTTACACAGCTATATGCACTGACTTTACTAAGTTTCAGTAATCAAAACGTTATGGTACTGACACAAAGACAGACACAGAGATCAATGAAAGAGGATAAAAAGTCCAGAATGTGCTTATGATCAATTAATTTATGATAAAGGAGGCTAGAATATACAATGCAGAAAATACACTCTCTTCAATAAGTTGTGCTAGTAAAAAGGACAACTACATGTAAAAGAATGAAATTAAAACATTCTCTAATATATAAAAATAAATTCAAAATGAATTAAAGCCCTAAGTGTAAGTAAGACTGGATACCATAAAATTCTTAGAGAAAAACATAGGTAGAAAACTCTTTGGCATAAATTGCAGCAATATCTTTATGAATATGTCTCCCAGAGTAATGGAAATAACTAAAACAAACATATAGGACTTAATTAAACTTAAAAGCTTTTGCAAAGCATAGGAAACCATAAATAAAACAAAACTGTAACCTATGGAGTTGAAGAAAATACTTGTAACCAATGCTACTGGGAGGGGATTAATTTCTAAAATATAAAAACAGTTCATGCAGCTCAACATAAAAAAGCCAAACAACACAAATAAAAAATGGGCAGGAGACCTAAACTGACTTTTCTCCAAAGAAGACATATAGATGAACAACAGGCACATGCAACATAAAAAGATGTTCAGTATCATTAATTTATTAGAGAAATGCAAATTAAAGCTACAGTGAGGTGTCACCTCAGACCGATCAGACTGGTCATCATTAAAATGTCTATACAATAAGTGTTGGAGCAGATGCAGAGAAAAAGGACCCCTCCTACACTGTGGTGAGAATGAAAATTGGTGCAGCCATAGACCAGTATGGAGGTTCCTCAAAAATCTAAAAATAAAATCATCATACCTTATAATTCCAGTCATGGGTATATATCTGGGTAAAACTCTAATTCAGAAAGATATATGCACCCCAATGTTCACAGCAGCACTATTTACATTAGCCAAGACTTGGAAGCAATCTAAATGTCCATCAACAGATGAATGGATAAAGAAGAAATGGTTATATTTACACAGTGGAATATTACTCACCCATAAGAAAGAATGAAATAATGCCATTTGTAGCAACACAGATGGACCTAGAGATTATTATAGTGAGTGAAGTCACACAGAGAAAGACAAATATCATATGATATCACTTATATGTGCAATCTCAAAAAAAGATACAAAAGAGTTTATTAACAAAAAAAAATAGACCTATAGACATAAAAAACAATCCTATGTGTATTGATTCTGTATCCTGAAACTTTACTAAATTCATTTATTAGCTCTAGTAATTTAGTTATGATATCTTTAGGGTTTTCTATGTATAGTATCATGTAGTTTGCAAACAGTGGAAGTTTTACTTCTTTTACAATCTGGACTTCTTTTATTTCTTTTTCTTCTCTGACTTCTGTGGCTCAGACTTCCAAAACTATGTTGAATAATAGTGGTGAGAGTGGGCATCCTTGTCTTATTCCTAATCCTAGAAGAAATGCTTTTAGTTTTTCACCATTCAGAATAATGTTTGCTGTGGGTTTGTCATATATGGCCTTTATTACATTAAGGTAGGTTCCTTATATCACACACACACCCACAGGTACCTTCTATGCCCATTTTCTGAAGAGTTTTTCTTATAAGTGTGTTGAATTTTGTTGAAAGTTTTTCCTGTATCATTGAGATTATTATATGATTTTTATCTTTCAATTTGCTACTATGGTGTATCACACTGACCAATTTGTGTATATTGAAGAATACTTGCATCCTTGAGATAAATCCCACTTGATCATCGAGTATGATACTTTTAATATGTCATTGAATTCCAAATCCAATTTGTTTGCTAAAACTTTGTTGAGGATTTTTGCATCTATGTTCATCAGTGATACTGGCCTGCAATTTTCTTTTTGTGTGATATCTTTGTCTAGCTTTGGTATCAGGGTGCTGGTGGCCTTGTAGAATGACTTTGGGAGTGTTCCTCCCTCTGCAATTTCTTGGAAGAGCTTGAGAATGATAGAAGCTAACAATGAAAAATCAGAAAGAGAAATTAAAGAAACAATCCCTTTCACCATTGCAATAGAAAGAATAAAATATCTAGGAATAAATCCACCTAAGGAGAAAAAGTCCCATATGCAGAAATCTACGGTACACTGATGAAAGAAATCAAAGATGATACAAACAGATGGAGAGATATATCATGTTCCTGGATTGGAAGAATCAATATTGTGAAAATGATTATACTACCCAAAGTAATCTACAGATTCAATACAATCTCTATCAAATTATCAATGGCACTTTCCACAGACCTTGAACAAAAAATTTTAAAATTTGTATGGAAAAGAAAAAACCTTGAATAGCCAAAGAAATCATGAGAAAGAAAAAGTAATCTGGAGGAATAAGGCTCCCTGACTTCATACTATGCTATAAATAATCAAGACGGTATGGTACTGGCACAAAAACAGAAATCTAGATCAATGGAACAGGATAATAAGCCCAGAGATAAACCTATGTACCTATGGTCACCTAATCTATGACAAAGGAAGCAAGAATATACAATGAAGAAAAGATAGCCTCTTCAATAAGTGGTGCTGGGAAAACTGGACAGTTATATGTAAAAGAATGAGATTAGAACACTCCCTTAACTCTATGCACAAAAAAACTCAAAACAGATTAAAGAACAATGTAAGACTAAGCACTATAACACTCTTAGAGGAAAACATAGGTACAACATTTTCATATAAATTGCAGCAAGATCTTTTTTGACCCACCTCTTAGAGTAATAAAAATAAAAACAAAAATAAACAAATGGGAACCAATTAAACTCAAAAGCATTTGCACAGCAAAGGAAACATAAACAAGACCAAAAGGCAACCCTCAGAATGAGGGAATACTTGCAAATGAAGCAATGGACAAAGTATTAATCTCTAAAATATGCAGGTAGCTCATGCAGTTAAAATAAAAAAAAAAAAACAAACAAACAACCCAATCAAAAAATGGACAGAGTATATAAACAGACATTTCTCCAAAGAAGATACACACATGGCCAATAAACACATGAAAAGATGCTCAACATCACTCACTATTAGAGAAATGCAAATCAAAAACTACAATAAGGTATAAGTTCACAAACGTCAGAATGGTCATCATCAAAAAATATACAAACAATAAACGCTGGAGAGGATGTGGAGAAAGGTAACCCTCTAGAACTGTTGGTGGGAATGTAAATTCATACAACCATTGTGAAGAACAGTATCAGTTCAGTTCAGTTAAGTCGCTCACTCATGTCCGACTCTTTGCAACCCCATGAATTGCAGCACGTCAGGCCTCCTGTCCATCACAAACCCCCAGAGTTTATTCAAACTCATGCCCATCGAGTCGATGATGCCATCAGCCATCTCATCCTCTGTTGTCCCCTTCTCCTCCTGCCCTCAATCCCTCCCTGCATCAGGGTCTTTTCCAATGAGTCAACTCTTCACATGAGGTGGCCAAAGTGTTGGAGTTTTGGCTTCAGCATCAGTCCTTCCAATGAACACCCAGGACTGATCTCCTTTAGGATGGACTGGTTGGATCTCCTTGCAGTCCAAGGGACTCTCAAGAGTCTCCTACAACACCACAGTTCAAAAGCATCAATTTTTCAACACTCAGCTTGCTTCACAGTCCAACTCTCCCATCCATACATGACCTCTGGAAAAACCATAGCCTTGACCAGACGGACCTTTGTTGGCAAAGTAATGTCTCTGCTTTTTTTTTTTTTTTGTCTCTGCTTTTTAATATGCTATCTACGTTGGTCATAACTTTCCTTCCAAGGAGTAAGTGTCTTTTTATTTCATGGCTGTAGTCACCATCCGCAATGATTTTGGAGACCCCAAAAAATAAAGTCTGACACTGTTTCCACTGTCTCCCCATCTATTTCCCATGAGGTGATGGGACCAGATGCCATGATCTTAGTTTTCTGAATGTCGAGCTTTAAGCCAACTTTTTCACTCTCCTCTTTCACTTTCTTCAAAAGGCTCTTTAGTTCCTCTTCACTTTCTGCCATAAGGGTGGTGTCATCTGCATATCTGAGGTTATTGATATTTCTCCCCAGCAATCTTGATTCCAGCTTGTGCTTCCTCCAGCCCAGCGTTTCTCATGATGTATTTTGCATGTAAGTTAAATAAGCAGGGTGACAATAAACAGCCTTGACGTACTCCTTTTCCTATTTGGAACCAGTCTGTTGTTTCATGTCCAGTTCTAACTGTTGCTTCCTGACCTGCATACAGGTTTCTCAAGAGGCAGGTCAGGTGGTCTGGTATTCCCATCTCTTTCAAAATTTTCCACAGTTTATTGTGATACACACAGTCGAAGGCTTTGGCATAGTCAATAAAGCAGACATAGATGTTTTTTTCTGGAACTTTCTTGCTTTTTCGATGATCCAGCAGATATTGGCAATCTGATCTCTGATTCCTCTGCCTTTTCTAAAACCAGCTTAACATCTGGAAGTTCTCAGTTCACGTATTGCTGAAGCCTGGCTTGGAGAATTTTGAGCATTATTTTACTAGAGTGTGAGATGAGTACAATTGTGCGGTAGTTTGAGCATTCTTTGACATTACCTTTCTTAGGGATTGGGATGAAAACTGACCTTTTCCAGTCCTGTGGCCACTGCTGAGTTTTCCAAAGTTGCTGGCATATTGAGTGCAGCACTTTCACAGCATTATCTTTCAGGATTTGAAATAGCTCAACTGGGAATTCCATCACATCCACTAGCTTTGTTTCTAGTGATGCTTTCTATGGCCCACTTGACTTCACTTTCCATGATGTCTGGCTCTAGGTGAGTGATCACACCATAGTAATTATCTGGGTTGTGAAGATCTTTTTTTTTTTTACAGTTCTTCTGTGTATTCTTGCCACCTCTTCTTAATATCTTCTGCTTCTGTTAGGTTCATACCATTTCTGTACTTTATCAAACCATCTTTGCTGAAATTTTCCTTGATGATTCTCTAATTTTCTTGAAGAGATCTCTAGTCTTTCCCATTCTGTTGTTTTCCTCATATTTCTTTGGATTGATTGCTGAGGGAAGGCTTTCTTATCTCTCCTGGCTATTCTTTGGAACTCTGCATTCAAACGGGAATATCTTTCCTTTTCTCCTTTGCTTTTCGCTTCTCTTCTTTTCACAGCTATTTGTAAGGCCACGGTATGGAGATTCCTTTAATAAACTAAGAATATAAACTACCATATGACCCAGCAATTCCACTACTAGGCATATACCCTGAGAAAATCATAACTGAAAAAAGGACACATATACCCCAATATTAATTACAGCACTGTTTACAATAGCCAGTACATGGAAGCAACCTAGATGTTCATTGATAGATGAATGGATAAAGAAGCTGTGGTACATATGTACACCAAAATATTACTCAGCCATAAAAATGTATATGAGTCAGTTGAACTGAGGTGGATGAAGCTAAAGACTGTTATACAGAGTGAAGTAGATCAGGAAGGAAAGTAAAATATATATTAACACATATATATGGAATCTAGAAAAATGGTACTGATGAACCTATTTGCACAGCAGGGAATAGAGATGTAGACATAGAGAACAGACTTGTGGACACAGTGGGGGAAGGAGAGGTGAAACAAATTGAGAGAGAGTAGCCCTGAAAACATAAACATTTCATATGAAAAACAGATAGCTAGTAAGTAGGAAGTTGTGGTATAACACAGGGATCTCACCCTGTGATAACTCGAGGGGTAGGGATGGGCGACTGGGAGCGAGGCTTCATTTAATAGGGAGGGGATATACGTATACTTAAGGCTGGTTCACAATGTTTGTACGGAGGAAACCAACACAACATTGTAAAGCAATTATCCTGCAGTTAAAAATAAATTTAAAAAATAATCTTATGGTTACTAAAGGGAGAATGGGAGAAGGAGGTATAAATTAGGAGTATGGGATTTGTAGATATAACCTACTATATAGAAAACAAATATCATATATTAATGCATATATATGGAATCTACGAAAAAAATGGTACCTGTTTGCAGGGCAGGAATAGAGACACAGAATTACAGAATAGACATTGTGGACACTGGGGAGGAGGAAGAGGGAAAAGGGGGGGGTGAAACAAATTGGGAGATTGGAATTGATACATTAGGTTGGTGCAAAAGCAACAGTGTGGTTTTTACACAGTTGAACTTTGCTATTTGATACTGGATTAAGTTTTTAAATAAATGCGGTTATGTTCTATAACGTGTATTTCACACTTTTTTTTGCTAATGGTTTATTGCTTGCTGTTTATTTTTATATTTATTTTAGACTATAGAATAATGTTAGACAAAAGCAAATTCGAGCAATTTTTTTTTAATTCAAGTTCAAAATGGATTGTAAAGCAGCAGGGACAACTGGCAATTGCAACAATGACAATTGCCATTTGGCGCCAGGAAACTGTAAAGAATGTACAGTGCAGAGGGGGGGGGGGTGGGTGGGGATTCAAGAAGTTTTGCAACGGCAACAAGAGCTGTGAAGATAAGGGAGCACACAGTGGCCAGCCATGAAGTTGGACAATGACCCAACTGAGGACCAATCAAGGGGAAGCTCTTACAACTACAACAAGATAAGCTGGTGAAGAACTCAGTGGTTTGACCACATTTTATGGTTATTTGGTATTTGAAAGCAAACTGAAAAGGCCCGAAAAAAGCTTGATTAGTGTGTCCTAATATGCTAATCAAAACCAAAAAATCATTTTTAAGTGTCGTCATCTCTTATTCTATGAAACAACAATGAACTATGTCTTCATTGGATTGTGACTTGACGACAAAATGTGGATTTTTACGACAACTGGCAATGACCAGTTTAGCAGTTGCGACCAAGAGATTCATTCCCAATCCAAATTCTAGCACTTCCCAAAGCCAAAACTTGCACCAGAAAAAGGTCATTGTCTTTGTTTGGTGGTCTACTGCCTTTTGATCCATACAACTTTCTTGAATCTTGGCAATAAACCATTACATTGAGAATTATGCTTATCAAATCAATGTTTTTTTTTTTTATATTTGTTATTTTTTTTTTTTATACCAAAATCTGCATAGCTGCAGCCTGTATGGTCAACCAGAAAGGGGTCCTGTTTCGTTCTCACAATGCCCGCAAACTGCAAGTCGTTAATACAATGCTTCAAAAGTTGAAAACAAATTGGGCTACAAAGTTTTGCCTCATTTAACCTATTCACCTGAACCTCTTGCCAATGACTTCGTTCTTGAAGCATCTCAACAACTTTTGAAGGGAAAATATTTCCACACCCCGCAGTGGAAAGTGCTTTCCAAGGTTTGTCGCATTTTGAAGCATGGGTTTTTTTTTTCTGTAGGAATAAACAAAATTTTTTTCTCATTGGCAAAAATGATTGATTGTAATGGTTCTTATTTTGATTAATAAAGATGTGAGCCTAAATGTAATGATTAAAAATTCACAGTCCAAAACCACAATTACTTCTGTATCACCTAATATTAAAATACACACTATCATGTGTAAAAAAGATAGCTAGTGGAACCTGCTATAGCACAGGAAGCTCAGCTCAGGTGCTTTGTGAAGACCTAAATAGGTGGGATGGGGAAAAGAGTGGGGGGGGAACCAAGAGGGGGGGGATATGTATATTTGTGTTACATATACCTGATTTATTTAATTGTATAGCAGAAATAATACAACACTGTAAAACAATTATACTACAATTAAAAAACATGAAAAAAAAACAGATAAATGACAAGGACCTACTGTAAAGGGAACTTTAGTAAATATGCTGTGATAGCCTACAATGGAAAAGAATACAAAAAATTATACACACACACACACCTGAGTCATTTTGCTGTACCCCCTGAAACTAACATAATATTGTAAATTGTAAATTTGCCATACTTCAAAATAGAAAAAAGAATTTTAAGAAGAGGGTTTTTCTCAACTCGTAATTTTATAAAATCTTATACCTAATAAATTAAAAAATAATTTTAGGGGAATTCCTTGGGGATTCAGTGGTTAGGGTTCTGTACTTCCCGTGCAGGAGCACTGGTTCAATTCCTAGTCAGGGAACTAACACAATTTGTACGTGCTATGCAGTGTGGCCAGAAAAGGAAAAAGAGAAGAAATACTTCTTAGAATTTAGTTTCCATATGTACTTTAAGAAAATTTAAAAGGAAATAGTAATTAATCATTAAAGGGATTTTCTTTCATCTAATTGGTTTTTATATGTTTTTTAAATACTATATGCAAAATATATTTTTATAAAAAAAATATATATTAAATTCAAGCATATATTTTCAGAGTTTCATATCAACTTAACTTCTAGTCTATGCTTGCTCCACTAATTCAAGGATCATAGTGATATTAATTTGATAACTAAAGCCAGTGGTCATTTGTGGGCTTTGTTAAAGACCCTTTCTTAATCAAATTTTTGACTTAATCTGGAAAGCACATAAGTACATATAAGAAATGTGATTAGAATCTTCCAATTATGTTGGGAAATGGGACTGAAAACATGAAAGTCTATGTACCAAGATGAGAAACAACTCCTAAAAGAGAAATCATTTGTCCTCCTGACATTCTCTAGTTATAGTTATCCTTACACCCCCAAAACATTACCTCATTACTATCTGCTCCCAAATTTTCAACCCCCTAACCCTTGACACTGTTTAGTGAGGCAATGGGAACAGGTCTGGACTGCCTAAACCCTGTGAAACATTACAGATCTGAATCTTGTCTGCAAACATATATTCCAGAGCTCAAATCTCACTGGGAAAAGACATCAATTCAGAGAAAATCTTTGCCAGAGTTTAAAGAAAAGTCTGGTGAAGAGAAGGTCAAAATGATAGCTACATATGGTAAGTATAGAGCTTGAAAATGGATATGAAAATTTAAAAATTACAATGAAATACAAGAAGTATAGTCAAGGAATGATAATAAATGGAATAATTTGAAAAAGCAAAATGTAGTCAGTGTAATAAGGATAATACTAATGAAGGAATAAAAAAACTTGAATGCCATTAAGACTGGCACTGTATTAATTGATAGAATTGAGAAGAAAAATAACACTAAGACTGTGGAAGATATAAACTGCTTCTGAAATTTCCTTGTGTTCTTTATTAAATCTTAATGCAAATTTACTTATTGCTCATGGATCCCCCTTATGTATAAGCATTAAATGTAATTACTAAGTACATGAAACTATGCAGAAATTTAACAGGAGGCAGAAGAAATACAAAACATGCTCACATATCCTATAATATACTACAATCTGGCATCTGCATTAACAATAGTGTAATATAGTATTAGTGTAAATGCCAAAAGGAAAGAAAGAAAAAACAGACAATAGATACTATGGGAGTTCAAAAAAGGGAGTCTCTGTGAACTTGGGGAGCAAGAAAAGGCATCTTGGATAATTAAGATGTGAGTTTTCACTTAAAGAATGAGTGGGATTTAGCATGGTGGTAAATGGTGAGCATAGGTGCTTTCCAAAGAATGGTC
>JAJLRB010005320.1:0-16450 GCA_020976825.1 Odocoileus hemionus | reverse complement strand
AAATTCCCTTAAAGCAGTCTTACTACAGACAAAGAAGACAAAAAACGTTGAAAGCCATCAGTCATGCAGCACACCTGAATGTGCACCCTGAGGAGATTCAGGGTGGAGAAAACGGACAGATTGTTTATGGTGCATATCAAAGGGATAATTTAATGAGCCAGACTCTTGCATCTTCCCATACAAAGAAAGGGCTTCCCCTGGTGGCTCAGAGGGTAAAGAATCCACCGCAATGCAGGAGCCCTGGGTTCCATCCCTGGGTTGGGAAGAGGGCATGGCAACCCACTCCAGAATTCCTGGAAAATTCCATTGGACAGAGGAGCCTGAGGATTTGAGTCCATGGGGTTACAATGAGTTGGACATAAACTGAGGGGGACTAAGCACCATACAAAGAAAGTGCAAAACTTGAGATGTCTGTTTAAGTGACTCTTCCAATGTTTGACTACCAAGGTTTGTTTTTTGTTTTCATGTTTTCCTGCAAAAAATCCTGTATGTCCTGGCTCTCCTTTTCCTCTTCAGTACAGCCCTCTAGAGCTATTCAAGAGACTGTACCCCAGGCTATGTCCTCAGTATTGCCCTCAACATAAATTATAACTTTTGGGTTGTGAATTTTGAAGTTGACAGGATGTTCACAGATGGAAGCAGTTTTTAGGGACGGGGCCAATGTAAGGCTTGGTATGTGGTGTTGACTCATCAAGAGGCACTGGAAGCTGAAGCCCTTCCGAGGCACCCCCACTCAAAAGGTGGAAGTTCACAGCCCGAGGAGAGCCCTCCATCTAATAAGGATGAGAAAATAATGATTTTTCACTGATCCCAAATATGCTTTATTGGTGGTCCAAGTCCGTGGGGCCCTTTGGGGTAAGGACTGTTAACTGCAGAAAAGAAAGAAAACTAAACATGCCAAGAAATTTTAAATTAGAAGCTGTCACAGAGCCAAAAACAATGGTTGTTGTCCACTGTGCAGGACAATTAGAAATCAGGTTGTCTGACTGCTTGAGGGAATAATTAGCAGTTCAAGTGGAAAAGCTAGCGTTAGGACTTAAAACCCCCGGGCCCTTTAAACCCTTGACAAAATGCTATCCAAAGTAGTCTCCTGAAAACTCAGAAGGGGCTAGTGAATAGGGATTTGACTGGAGTCCTCCTGGCCATTCTCAGGAGGCTGACTATAAAAGGTACAACAAAGAAGGATGGGTTTAGAATAGACAAGACAAGGTGCCTGCCCTAAAACACCTTATGGAAGATCTAATAAATTATTTACTTAAGTGCACCCAACAAGGGGAGAGATGCCCCCCTGCAGTGGATTCAGAAAATTTACTATGGACCAACATGAAAAGGGGACAATTCAAAAGGTGATACAGAAATACACTGTATGTGCAAAATAAACACTATCATGGGTTTACTGCCAATCAAAGACGTTGAGACTGGAAGTGCTGGAACTGGGAGAGAAGATTGGTAGGCTGAGTTCACTGTGAGTCCAAGAGTAACGGGAAACCTTAGGTCCCTTCTAGTATTTGTGGACCCTTTTACTGCCTGGTGAGAAGTATTTCCCTGCTGGTCTGAAAAAGCTTCTGAGGTTGAAAATTCCCTACTAAAAGAAAGAATTTCCTAGGTTTGTGTTCTCTTTGCCCATTCAGAGTGATGGTGGAGGGGCCTTTATAGCAACTCAAGTATCTGGGGCTTGAAAGCTTCATTGGGGTTCCCAAATTGAAACGTGTAAATTTTTCTTTGACATGTTTTACACTGCTATATTTATTTTTACCTATTTTTTTTTTGGCTGTGCGGGGGCTTCATCGCTGCTTTGTGGTTTTTCTCTAGTTCCCAGAGGTCAGGGGCTTTTTCTCTAACTGCAGGGGAGTGCGGGCTTCTCATGCAGTGGCCTCTCTCGTTTGCAGAGCACAGGCTCTAGGCACCCCGGTTCAGTAGTTGTCCTGCACAGGCTTAGTTGTTGTGTGGCATGTAGAATCTTCCCAGGACCAGGGATCAAACTCCTATCCCCTGCAATGGCCAGATGGATTCCATCCACTGTGCCACCAGGAAAGTCCACATAGTAATTCCTAATCTACGGCAAAAGAAAAAGATGAAATATAACCTTAAAAAGACAATTTCCCCTTGACAAATTTTAGCTAAAATTTCCGGGAATAAGGGTCTTACCAGTTCCCCTGCTTTGGGTTTTAAAAGCCAAAAGTCCCTAGAAGCAAGCTCCCAAATTGGAGCCCCTATGGAATGTTCTATGGAGACGATTCCTATTTTCCATAAATAGTTTAGGAGACCAGGAGGAAACTTGATACAAGAAACCGGGACATTGTCGAATATATACAATTATGGGAGCTACTCTGCTATAAGTGTCTTGCCTAGCGGGTTATGTTTCCCATGCTGATTTATTTCTTTGCTGATTTATTACCCTCTGTGGTAACCATAAGTTTGTTTTTGATATCTGTAAATCTGTCTAAAATAAGTTCATTTGTATCATTTTAAAAAATTAGATTCCACTATGAGTGATATTGTTTGGTATTTGACTTACTTCACTTAGCCTGATAATCTCTAGGCACTTCCATGTAGCTGCAAGTTGGCTTTATTTCAGTCTTTGTCACAGCTGAGTAATTTTCCATTGTTTATATGGACCACAATTCTTCTTTATCAATTCTCTGTTGACGTGGACATTTAAGTGGCTTCCATGTCTTGACTATTGTAAACAGAGCTTTTCTATCAGAATCACTGAGACCAGTATATATCATTTCGGACTTACAGGTTTTCTATGGTTGAGATGGCCCAAGAGTAGGATCGCTGGATCATAAGTACATACTTATATCTTTAGTTTCTTTTTAGGGAACCTCCATACTGTTCTCCAAAGGGGTTGATACCCATTTACATTTCTTCAGAGTGCGAAAAGTTCCCTTTTCTCCACATCATTCCAGATTTTACTGTTTGTAGATTTTTTGGTGATGGCCATTCTCCCTATGTGGAGGTTTGATATTCACATTAGTTTCAATTTGCATTTTCTCTGATAATTAGTAATGTTGAGCATCTTTTCATGTACTGTTGGCCATCTGTATGTTGTCTTTGGAGAAGTGTCTATTTAGATTTTCTGCTCATTTTTTGATTAGGCCCTTTTTTTAATATATAGAGCTACATGAGCTTTTTATATATTTTGGAAGTTTTAATCCCTTGTGAGTTGCTTCATTTGCAAATATTTTCTCCCATTCTAAGTGTCTCTTTTCACTTTATTATGGATTCCATTGCTGTACAAAACTTTTTACATTTTTTTCAGTCGCGGTTTGTTTTTATTCATTGCTTTAGGGGGTGGGTCGAAGAAGATATTGCTGGATTTATGTCAGAGAGGCCTATATTTTCCAGTAAAGTGTTTGGTGTCTGGCCCTTTAAACATTAGATTTGAGTTTATTTTTTTGTATGGTTCATTTTTTTTTTTTAACACATAGCTAACCAGTTTTTCCAGCACCATTTAATTGAAGAACTATCTTTTCTGCATTATATAGTCTTGCCTCCTTTCCCATATATTAGGTGACCCCCATTTATTTTGGCTTTCTATTTTTGTCCCATTGATATTTTGTTTTGTTGCAAGTGCCATATTTTCATTTTTTTATTACTGTAGCTTTGAAAGTAAAAGTCTGAAGTCAGGGAGTCTGATGCCTCCAGCTCCATTTTCTTCCTCAAGATTCCTTTGACTACTTGGGGCCTTTTGTGTTGCCATACAAACTTTATTTATTTTTTTGCAAAAAACGCCATTGATAATTTGATAGGGATTGCACTGAAATTATAATTGCCTTGGGTAGTATAGTATGATCATTTTATCAGTACTGGTTTATATTCAATGATGGCAGGTTGATTTTTTCTATGATGCTGAAGAACCCCTAGAGTACTCAGGTTACTTATTGGTTTTCTTGGACAATTAAACTGGTTGTTTTAGAAGTATTTTCCTGCTGTTCTGAAAGTTTTTGAGGGTTAAAAAGCCCCAAATGCAAGAAATAAATCCTAGATTTGGTATCTATGTCCATTTAGAGACAATAGGAGGGCCTTTGTAGGATGGGCCTTTGCTGGAAATTACATGTTCTTGTCAACCATGTCTATTCTGGAGACTGGGTCCTATTGAAACCTTGGAAGAAATAAACATCCAGAAGACCAGTTCCATACTTGCTGGACTGGGCCTTACAAAGTGTCCATTCCACAGTGAAGAGGAAGAGAATTTTAAGACATGGCTTTTATCACACTCATGGTAAGTCATTTTGCAGAGATCAACAGAAACCAGGGAAGTAGAAGACAACCTTGACAGAGATCATTTAAAACGTGGCTGTTCCAGACCTGGCACTGGCTTCTCCAAGTGGGCAAGTGGACCTTAAAACCCTTCCTAAGTTGCTTTTCAGAAGGAAGCTACAGGAAAAAAAGGAAATTGAGGTGTGAACAGCATCATTTCAGTAGTTAACTTTTGTAAAGTAAAAACTTCTCAGAAGGCAGTATAAATAGTTTTGCTAGTTTCCAGAATTTATTATTTTCTTTTATTTTGATTTCTCTTTTTCTCTAACTTTCCAGGCTTGAAAGAACAATGATGTGGATTTTCTCAGACTTTGGCCAAAAACAGGTAATCTCTCAAGCTCTTGATATGTCATCCAAACTATTTTCTGTATTCACATGTTGACCCCTTTGGGTTTTGCCTGTCATCAATTTTCAACCATCCCTAATGTCACTGTGACTTAAGTTTAAAAAGCCCTTGGATATAACATACCAACTTAGGCAAGTCCAAACAGAATTTCCTGTCCCTGTTTTATTGACTAAGTTGAAATTTGGTCCTCAGATTGGAAAAAAAAAAAAAAAAAAGGACCTTGGTCAGGATATTATAGAAACAGTACCTATTTTTCCAGCCTATGTCACTTCCATGTTTAATATTTAGGTGTCGAGACAAAACTGAGAATGTTGAGAAAGCCCAAATAAGTAAAGGTAAGAACAGATCCCTAACTAGACCGTCTCCTAGGAGTCTAAAGTTGGCATTCTGTGTGCCCCTTCAGGGTATGTCCTTTTTGTTACCATTGGTTTGATTACCAGTGAAGGCCTCGCAGTTGGCAGATATGTGGTATTGCTTTTTTGGATTGTGAAAAGGGGAAAGTTGCCTGCCATTCCAGTTCAAGGATCAAGCTACCAGTACCATAGCTACTGCCCATTGCTCCCTGGTGTGTGTGAGGGAAACTCAGTATGGAGAAAAATAGGATTTCATGTTGTGCTTTGGATGCTGGACTTTATTATAATTAGATGCATATCTAAGGAATAATTTGAATAAGCCCAGACTCAAAAAACCCCAAACAGCCAAAACAATTTTTTAAGAACATAGCTTAAATCACACTCTTGACTTCGCACTATTTCAATGAAGCTACAGTAATCAAAATTTGTTGGTCTAGCAGAAAAGACATAGATAAATGGAACAGGGGTAGCCCAGAAATAAACCCACACTCTTATGGTCAATTAATCTACAACAAAGGAAGCAAGAATTTTACACTGAAAGCGTCTCTTCAAAAGTGGTTTCTGGGAAAACTGGATAGCTAATGTATAAGAAAATTAAAATATATTCTCAAACCCTATAAAAAAAACTCAATAGATTAATACCTAAATGTAAGACCCAAAACCACAAATTTCTAAAAGAGAACACAGGTAGAACAAATCTAACATAGACCCTCCACAGATTGCTATATTTGTCTCATAAGGCCAAAGACACAAAAGCAAAAATAAAATGTGATTTAATTGAACCTCAAAAGCTTTTGCACAGCAAGGAAACCACTGCAAAATGAAAGGAATCCTAATGAATGGGAGAAAATACTTGGAAATGCCATGACCAATAAAAGGTTAACATCTAAAAGTATAAATAGATTATACAACTGAACATCAAAAAACTAATTAAAAATGGGCAGAAAATCTAAATAGACAATTCTTCCAAAGAAATATACCGTGTTCCAGAGGCACATAAAAAATGCTTATCATCACTAAACATCAGGGAATGAAAATTAAAGCTACAAAGAGATGTCACCTCACACCTGTCAGAACAGCCCCTCATCAAAAAGAACACAAAAAAACAAATGTTGGAAAGGATGCAAAAAAGGGGAAATCTCACATAACAATTTTGGGGGCACCAGTGTTGGTAACTAAAAGTCGCTCGGTAGTTGACTTGCAATCCCATGGACTATGCCCAAGGAATTCTCCAGGCCAGAATACGGGTGGGTACCTTTCCCTTCTCCGGGGAAATTTCCCAATCCGGGGTTTGAAACCCCGGGTTTTCTTTCCCAGCTGAGCCAAAAAGGGGGCCCCCAAAAAAATAGGGAGGGGGGTAGCCTATCCCTTCTCTAGGGATCTTCTTGCCCCAGACTTTGAACTGGGGTCTCCTGCACTGCGGTGGTTTTTTTTCCAATAGAAATTGGGGAACCCCGGGTGTTGTGATGCCTCAGACCAAACAATAATTGGGATGGCAAGGTCCCACCCATCAGCAAGAGGCCCCTTAAAAGGCTTCCTGAGCCCAGGGCCCCCTCTTGACTGTCCACAGACAAGCCCTCTCACTAGAGGGCCAACCCCGGCCTATCCATCACTGGGCAGGAAGAAAGCCCCATCTAAAGAAGCTACGTTTTCCCTAAACCCCGCCTCCCCACCGGGGAGCAGCATCAAGGGGGAAAATTACAGCCCTGCAGCCTGCAAACCCCATCCATCCACAGCAGGCCAGCCCCAACTCGTGACCTCGGGCCCTTTTATAGCGGCCAATTAAAAAGCTGGGGAACCCCCCAGCCCCCTTTACTCAACAACCCACTTGGGTACAAAGCCCTTTGGTCCCCATTGCTTGTTTAAGATAAAAGTTTTTTGTTTCTAGCCTTCCCGGGTTCCAAAGAGCAGACTCAAGCATTACAAGTATGGAAGTGAGAGAAGGTAGAAACCAAGGAAAGCGTGAAGCAAGTTAAGTAACGATAGCTTAAAAAAAACAGCCCCTCCCGAGGTCCCCTAAGGATACACACACACACACAACACACCCACCACAAACGCAACACACCACACAAACACACAATATAATATATATTTAAAAAACTTGATGAATATCTTTGAGTTTGTTCAAAGAAATTAAGATCCACCCAAGGGGGACAATAGGATTACCTTGCTGACCCAAGCTAGAACACGTACTGGTTGGAACCAGAAGGATGATGATTAAAAATTTCCTGAAAGATATCCTGTTACCAACCCCCAAACCAATCAGTAGGTCATCCCTTTCCCAACCTTCACCCAAAATGTTGCCTTAAAAACCTTCCTGAAAGCCATTGGGGATTTAGGTCATTTGCAACAAGTTGCCTGTTTTATGGGCCCCGCAGTAAATGCTATACTGTCTCCAAAACCCCATGTGTAGTAGAGACTATGCTGTGCTGTGGGCTAGCAGACCTAAGTTTTTTCCGTAGAGCCCCTTTTCCCCCAAGACTAAAGAATATCAAAAAGCAAAGGGGAAAATGAAAACCCATGGGTTTTAAATGCATTTTCCTGTTTCACTAATAAGGGTTTTTTGAAAACTTGCTGTTTTTTCTTTGTACCCCCTTCTTTCCAAGGGGTACATAGCCTAAAAAAAAAAGTGTTGCCGTATGCCAGTTCCCAGTTTTTAGTCAGGGTCAGCTGTGTTCAATTAAAAGTAATTTTGGTTAATTAGGCAGGATCACCCAATTTTTTTTCCAATTGGGCACTTTGTGAGCACCCTTCAGGAATTTTTTGATTCAGGAGGGTTTGAAAATTCCCCATTCCTCAGAAACACCAGGCTGGTAGCCTAGTTACGCCCTCAAAAAATTCAATTACCACACCTTTCCCCCAATACCCCCCCCCCATACCCCCCCGCTGTCTGTCTTCTTCTTTCTTCATCTCAAAAACACCCTAAGGCCGTTGTTTTGGGGAAGATTTCAGATTTTTTCTGTTTTGCTCGCTGTTTATGAATAAACCCTCTCTTTGCTGCAAACCCTCCCACTTTTTTGGCGGTGCACTCCGCAAAATAAACCTCCCCCCCCTGCAGGGGTGGTGGAAGCAGCCCCCGGCAGGCACTGAAATCACAACCAGGAAAATGAAACACCCCCCCGGGACATGGTGACAACAAAGGACACAATTCACCCCCTTCCCATTCCATCTCCCTGAGTTAACCCAGAGAAATGCTTGTTTCCCCAAGGTTTATCTTTTTTTTTAAAAGCACACCCAAATTAAAATGTTAATTAGCAAGGCTCTTATTATAAGAGGAGTTTGAACACCTTTTTAATGCTCATGACGGATCACAAAAAACTGGGGAAATTCTTAAAGATTTTGGGAGTACCGATCACCTACCTGCCTCCTGAGAAATCTTACACAGGTCAGGAAGCAACGTTGAACTGGACATGGAACAACGAGGGTTTTTCCAAATAGGGAAAAGATAGTCAAAGCTTTTTTTGAACCCTGCTTTTTTTTCTTATATGAGAGTAATAAAAGAAAAAAAATGCGGGCTGGATGCCAAGGGGGGGGGGGGGGGGGGGGGGGGGGGGGGATAGTGAAGGAGGGGAGTGAAAAAAATTGGATTAAAACTCAACATTATAAAAAAAAATCATGGCCTTGGGCCCCCTCACTTCAGGCAAATACACAAGGAAACAATGAAAAGGCCCTTTATTTTTTTTTTTTTTTTGATCCAAAAAACACTGCAAATGGTGATGCGCCCTGAAATTAAAAGACGCTTGCTCTTGGAAAGAAAATTTACCAACCAGACAGCAAATTTTTTTAAAACAGAGCATTCTTGCCAAAAAAAGGTCCCCCTGGGCAAAGCTATGGTTTTTCCAGTAATCATGAATGGGGGTGTGAGGGTTGGACTTAAAGAAAGCTGAGCGGAAGAATTGATGCTTTTGAATTTGGGTTGGAGAAGATCTTGAGAGTCCCTTGGACGCAAGGAGATCCAACCCGTCCATTCTAAAGGAAATCAGTCCGAAATTCAATGGAAGGGGCGATGCTGAAGCTGAATCTCCAATACTTGGCCCCTGAGCGAAGAAGGACTCATTTTAAAAGACCCCGATGCTGGGAAAGTTAAAGGGGGGAGGGGGGGAAGGGGGACAAAAGAATGAGAGGGGTTGGACCGGGATCGCCGACCCCCTTTGGAAAAGAGTTTGATAAATTCCAGGGGTTTTCGATGGACAGGGGGGCCTTAGCGTGCTGCAGTCCACGGGTTGCACAATCAGACACGACCCGTGATGAACGAAATGAAAATGACAGCAAAAGCAAGATCGCTTAAACTAAGACCCGATTTCATCCAACGGGGGATGCTTAAGGGTGGTATGATGTTCAGGAAGGCCAGTGAATTTTTTTCCTGAGGGAAAATAAGCTAAATGTTCTTTTAGGAGATGTTACATTAAAATGATGAAGCGCCATTGGTACGACTTTTTCGACCCAGGACTGTAGCCTACCAGGGTCCTCCGTCCAAGGGGGTTTTCCAGGGAAGGATACTGGGGTGGGTTGCCTTTCCCCCTCCCAAAGATTTTTCCCGGGGTTAACCTGGGTCTCCACATTGTAGGCGTGCCTTTTACCACGAGCCCCCAGGGAAGTTACGTCACGTTTTTGACTTTCAAAAATTACAAAATACATTTCAGACCTTTTCCTAAAATGAGTTCCCCTGAGAGGGAACCCGATAAAAACATGTCCTGAAATGTGGTTTTTTTACACAAAAAAAGATGGGTGTTTCCCCAGGCAATCTGGCCACGAGTTCTAAATTTATAGAAAAAAGCTTCCCAGACCCCGAGATCCGGGGTTGTGTCACCCTGGGGCAGGAAAACATTCTTGGACTAAGGGACATGTTCAAAAGGGAGTGCTGGGGGGGTCCCCCCGTCATGGACAGAACTGCACTGGCAAGGATGAGCACACCGGAAAAAGCCACGATTTGAGTTTTCTGACTGAAAACAACGCCACACGGAAGGGAACATTGTACAGGTCACCGTGTCCAGAAGTGAAGGGTGACACGGCTGGGCCATGCTGGCTGTGGCAAGCAGCGTGGAGCACAGGTGTCAGGAGGAAAGTTGGAAGCGTGGTGTTACTTGGAGCTGGGGTCAGGCGAGGGCACAGACAACCAGAGGATACCAAGCCCCCTCATTTTGGATGAACTTCCCAGTGTATAAAGAGCTTTCATGTACACTTTCTCACTGTGCTAACCCCATGCCTAGCAGGCAGTGGGGAGAAATGATCAATGCAGCTCCTGCAGTGTGGCTTGGATACTTAGGGACAAAAGCTGTGGCATTAGCCCAGAGGGCACTTTTGTTCAGTGTACCCACCTGGCTAAGTACCAATGATCCTGGCAGAAACAGAGGGTCTACCCCTCTCCAAGGTTGACAATAGATGAAATGAGATCCAATTGCTATAGTATTCTGTAGATTTTATCATTCCAAAATTTCTAAAAAAGCCTTTTGGTGGGTTTTTTTTCTTTCTGTCTTGGGAGGAAAAATTTTTTTGCTGTCTTCCTCTAGCCTTCCCCCCTTCTCACTGGCAAAGTCACTGCTTTGCAAGACACACACAAGAACAAAGCCAAGTGAGGCCACTGGAATGGTGACCCTCCAGGGTTTCTTTCTTCTCTGGCATTCCCTATCTAAACACTTGTGCAACTCCATCTTACTTCAAGTGCCAGACTACAAGGATGGTGCAAACATAAACACAATCGAAATAGGATTTTAAGATGTTAGACAAAAAAACAGAAAGACAAATGAGGTGGAAAGCACATTGCTAGGGGGATCTGTGGGAGGATCACCTTTTAAACCAAAGTCGGAAGCAGCCTTTTGTTTGGTTCTTCTCCTGCCAACCCAGCAGGAGCAGCAACCATGCAGGATGGATACCCTTTTCTATCAAGTGCCCTGGTCCGGGGAGTGAGGAGAGGTGAATGCAGGTCAACCTAGGGTCACAGAGCAAGCAGAGATCCAGAAAGGCAGGATGATGGTGAGAAGACAGAGAAAGAAAAGGATTGTTTGGGGCTGAGGGTTAAGTAGGCATCCTGTCCCCACTGGCTTGTCAGCCCCAAACCTCACCATCTGTTTCTAATGAGCAGAGCTGAGCTGCCCCCTCCCTTGTTGAGGGCATATTTTTATCCCCGAGGCCCTTTTCATTATTGTTGGCCTTTTAGGCCTGTGTGAATTTAAAGAAGTCTCACTGGAATCCATTAGAAAGAAGCCTCGTCATTTTTTCCTTCAATCCAATTTCAATGTAGACCCACCACAATCTCCTGTTTGTCAGCATTCTTGGTTATTCTCTTAGACTATTTTCCAATTTTTGCAAACTGTGCTGCTACCGCTCTGACTCTGTTAGCTATGACAGGCTTTCCCTGGTCACATGGAAATTTTTTTTTAGGGGGCAGGGAGAATGCTTTTCTCTTCAGATTACTCTCTTGAAAGCCATGTTGCGTTTGCATGTTTAAAGAGTGCCTTGAACGGTCACATCCTCGGCATCTACATGCTTCCATTCTGTGCTAGAAGGCTGCTGGCTGCCTCCTCACCCCTTTCTCCCGTCCAGGCACAAACCACATGTACACACACTCCACTCTGTGGAGACCCTGCAGAGTTGTAGGCACTAGGTGGCAGCCATCCAGAAATATCCACTAGACCAAAACAGGATGTTCAAAACAAAGAGGCAGCCGAAAAAGGACCCCCATGCCACACTGTAGCAGAGCGGTTCCCAGAGCACTTTCCCCATCTGACGCAGTGGTCGCAAGTACCCAGGACACTGAGGGGCCCAGAGACCATTCTACTTCGTCCAAACTGAGTGACGTTTCAATATAGTGACACCATAATCCGGTTTACCTACACCTCAGATGGATTTTGTTAAGCTCACATTAAACCTGTATGTAACAACACTTGATGTACAACATGCATATGGCAAAATGTCCAGTCCCTCTAATTCCTTTCTCCCTTCTCAGACTTTGAATCATCCCAGGCGCACTTGACCTACTGACTTCTGGCACACAAAGAGCATGCCAGAGCAGGTCAACGGCCCACCAAATATTCAACAGCATCCCTTCATCTGTTTTTGTTTTTTTGATTAGGATCCTTTCTTTTTTTTTTTTTGGGGGGGTTGTGCGAGATGAAACTTTTTATTTTTTTTTTTCCATTTAGATTTTAATTAATTGGAGGCTAACTACTGGTCACAGCATTGCAGTGTGTTTTTTGTCATACATTGAATTAAGCCATTGGATTTACATGTATTCCCCATCCCGGTCCCGCCCCGCGAGAAAAGAAGAATGCGGTATTACAGCTCGGGGTCTCCCACCGGGGATCCCTCCCCACCCCAATTCCTCCCGCGTGTCCTTACCCAGTGCACCAGGCCTGAGCACCCCGTCTCATGCATCCAAACCTGGGCTGGCGATCTGCCCACCCTAGATATACATGTTTCGATGCTGTTCTCTCGAAACATCCCCCCCCGGGTTCTCCACCATAGAGTCCACAAGTCTGTTCTATACATCTGAGTCTCTCTTTTTCTTTTTTGCATATAGGGTTATCGTTACCATCTTTCTAAATTCCCCCCCCCCCCAATATATATGGGTTAGTATACTGTAATGGTCTTTATATTTCTGGCTTACTTCGCTCTTGTATAATGGGGCTCCCAGTTCTCACTTAATACACAATTTCTGAAAAGTTATTGGCAATGAAATATTTGGGGGCATTTGCTTTGCTGAGTATTCCAGGAATGCAAAAAGGTGGTTCTGTATCAAAACCTAGAGGGGTGGGGTTGGAGTGGAGATGGGAGGGAGGTTCACAGGGAGGGGATATAGTATACCTATGGCTGATTCATGTTGAGGTTTGACAGAAAACAACAAAATTCTGTAAAGAAATTATCCTTCAATAAAAAAATAAACATATATATACATACACACACACAACACACACACACACACACACACACATATATATAAAGAAAAGATGCCTATATCATGAAAGGAACAGCAATACCTATCGGGAGGAACACAATAAGGCAGCAAGTATTGTCCTAGCACTTTGCTGTGCCCGCTCTGGTGATTTATTGACTCATTCAATTCTAAACAACAATTACCAAAGCACAGTTACTTCTACTTCATACCTAAGGAAACTTAGGCAGGTGGTTACATACTTGCTGAGGTCAACATGCCAGTGGCAGGAAGAGCCAGTGGAGTAGAGGGCACAGGGGAGACGGTCGGGCCCTCTAAATTCATCATTACTACTTTTTGATTAAGCAATTAGTTACCTTCTATCTTTTGTTTAATATTTTCAGATATAGGGAGGGACTTAAAGCAGAATTCCTATAAAATTTTTTTTCATTCAGAGTTAACCTATGCTCCCCTTCAGCTAGAAAAAGGAAATGTTTGTAACATTTACATTGGTTTGTAACACCAATGAAGCGTTAACTATTCTATATAAAGAATCATTAATTTGTTAGTTTTATGAGAAAGAATAAACTTTATACCTCCTTGCCCTAAAATCTAAGGCACACCTGAGGTTCACCATTACCTATGGCAATCATCTGTCCTGACCATTATAATGTAGGGATTTTAGGAAAAAATTTTACTAGGACATCTATACTGCAGGAATTTTAGCCATGACTTAAACCTCTTTTCAAAGTAATGTGCATTACTTGTATATATATTCTTATGTATTTCAACATATTTCCATGTTGCCCTAGCTTAATATTATAGGGTGGTTGGTTAAGAGTGTGAGTTTTAAGGCTGATGTGGATTGAAACCCTGGTGCCACCACAAACGTTGACTGTGACTGTGTTTAAGTCACTTAACTTCTTGGGCCTCGGTGCTTCATCTTATAACACAGAAAGCCTTCATAGAGCAACCTGTGAGGATGTTTAGCACATACACGTACTGTTTTCCCCCTCCATGTTGGCTTCATTTGTTCTCACTGCTGCTGTAATAGTAGAGCCCGGTGTTGTCAGTAACACAAACATGAAGAACATGCTCTCTGAAAGGCACTTCGGCATGGAAAAATAAAGCACCAACTTTTAGGCATTTAATCTTGAATCCTGAGGTTTGACTCGAGCCATTGTTTCCTCAAATGAAATGTGTAAATAGTGCCAACCCTTGTCCCCTAAGGCTGCCAATAAGATTAACTACATGGGCACTGGCCCACAAAAGGTGCTAAGGTGAGCATTCTTTTACATAGTGTAGGTATTGTTGCTGTTGTTTCAGTTTGCTAAGTGTGTCCAACTCATTGTGATTTCCATTGGAGCTGCCAACATGCCAGGCATCCCTGTCCTTCACTATCTCCCAAGTTTGCTCAAACTCATGTCCATTGAGTCATGATGCCACCCAAACCATCTCATCCTCTGTGTGCCCCCTTTTCTCCTCCTGCCTTCTTCTTTCCCAGCATCAGGGTCTTGTTCCAGTGATTTGGCTCTTTCCTCCATCAGTGACCAAATTATTGGAGTTACAGCTTCAGCGATAGTAGTCTTCCAAGAATATCATGCTTGATTTCTTTTAATAACTGAATGGTTTTGATTCTCCTAAAGTCAAGGGACTCCTCAAGTCTTCTCCAACACACTATCAAAAGGATCAAATGCCTTCGCGCACTCAGGCTTTCTTTATGGTCCAACTCTCACATCATACATGACAACTGGAAAAAACAAAGCTTTGAGGACTATATGGGATCTTTGTGGGCAAAAGTAACAATTCTTCTTCTTTTTAATAACCACTAAGTTTTTGTGGTCATAGCTTTTACTTCCCAAAAAAGCAAGGGCAATTCTCTTTTAATTTTTCATGGCTGCAGGTGACTGTTCCACAGTGATTTTGGAGCCCAACAGAAAATTTATAAAAGGTTTCTGTTCCACTGTTTCCACTGTTTTTCCCTATTTGGGGCCACGAAGTGATTGGAACCCCAGATGTCATGAATCTTTTGTTTGTTTTGGAATACAGGAATTTAAAAAACCCAGCTTTTTCACCTTTCTCCTCTTTCCCCACTTTTTCATCAAAAAGACGCTTCTTTTAGTTTTCCTCTTTCAACTTTCTGCCAATAGGAGGTTAGGCTAAATCATCTGCATTTTATCTTGGAAGTTTTGCTGATAATTTTCTTCCAGTGGGGGAAAAAATTCCTTGATTCCAACCCTGTGAATTTCATTCCAGGCCCACCATTTTTCCCATGGAATGTTCTCAAGCATATTAAGTTTAAATAAATAAAGGGGTGATTAGTATACAGCCTTGAAGTTACTTCTGTTCCCAGTTTTTGAATTGAAGCTTTGTGGTTCAAAATTGCCTGGTTCTAAAAATGTTGCTTTCTTGACCTGCAAACCTACAGGTTTTCTCAGGAAGGCAGGTAAATAATATAACAAGGGGTGGGGAATCTTAGGTAATTCCATCTCTAAGGAAATTTTCCACTTGGAATTTTTGTGGAATTTCCACACAAAGTCCTTTTAACCACAGGTCAATGGAGGCAGATGTTCCTCTTCTGGCCTTCCTCACGTTGCTTTTTCTTTATGATCCAACAGATGTTGGCAATTTGATCTCTGGTTCCTCTGCTTTTTCTAAATCCAGCTTGTACACCTGGAAGTTCTTGGATTACATACTACTGAAGTCTAGCTTGAAGGATTTTGAGAATTACCTTGCTAGCATGTGAAATGAGCGTAACTGTACAGAGTTTGAATATTCTTTGGCATTGCTTTTCTTTGGGATTGGAATGAAAACTGGCCTTTTCCAGTCCTGAGACCACTGCTCAGTTTTCCAAATTCACTGACATACTGAGTGCAGCACTTTAATAGCATCAGGTTTTTTTTTGCATTTTTAAATAGTTCAGCTAGAATTCCATCACCTCCACTAGCTTTGTTCATAGTAATGGTTTCTAAGGCCCCTTTGATGTCACACTCCAGGATGTCTGGCTCTAGGTAAGTCACCACACTAATCGTGGTTAGGTCCAGGTCACTAAGACCTTTTTTTGTATAGTTCTTCTGCGTATTCTTGCCACATCTCAATCTTTTTCTGCTTCTGTTAGGTCCTTGCCGTTTCTATCCTTGTGTCCATCTTTGCCTAAATGTTCCCTTGGTATCTCCCAATTTTCTGGAAGAATTCAAAGTGCAAGGGCAAAATGTTCTTTGTTCACCTTTAAGCAAGGTCCCCTTGAAAACCCAGCCTCAAAGAAATTCACCAGCACAAGAAGGCAGGTACCAAGGCAGAGCTGGAAAGGGGCTGCTGGGACCAGACAGGAGACAGAAACTGATGAGCCCTATTTCCCACTGTCAGATGGAGCCTGAATGTGCTTTTGTGTGTGACACTTGCACTGCCAGACTGTGAGATGTAGAAGAAAAGGGCAAATGTAAACTGTGGGTGGGGTTGGGCTAAAAACACCACTTGTTGCTGAGAAAACACCAGAAACAATTCATAAGGTTACGGTATTGATTTCAGGAACTCTTTGTGGATGAAGCCTTTTCTCTTCTTGAGATTCTTCAGCCTTCACTGTGTTGAGACTATTCTTTACACACCAGCCCCCCA
>JAJLRB010005319.1:0-28961 GCA_020976825.1 Odocoileus hemionus | reverse complement strand
AAAAAAAACAAAACCCCAAAACACACTTCCCCAAAAACCCACTTTAAAAAAACAAACGAGTCCTGTTGTTGTCACTCAGTCACCTCAGTCGTGTCAGCTTTTAGCAAATCCGGACTTAATCATCCAGCTTCACTTCTTCACTATTGTCGATTGTTCAAATCATGCCCATTAGTACAATTGAAGCATCCAATCATCTCAACCTCTGTCACCCCATTCTCCAGCCCTCAATCCTTGCCCAGCATCCGGAACTTCTCCAGAGTGAGTCGGCCCTTCCCATCAGGTGTTAAGTGGCTCAAACCCACAGGGAGGTTTGCTTTCACCAACTGCATTTTTTTTTTTCAATCTGAATTAATGCCAACAGCAAAAATATCTGTATTTCTGGATTCTCTGAAAATGTCCTTCCTTAACATAGTATTCTTGGACTACATCACTTTCTTTTCTGCACAATTTGAAGCCCTGTTCCTAAAATGCACTCCATTCTTTCTTTTTCATTCCTGGAAACAGTATGAATTACCCTTCAAGATCCCTGCCTTCTTGATGAAACCTTCCTTTGACTTTTCCATGCTGAAGGGCTAAATTAAATTCTCTCTTACCATACCTACCTTTTTGCCCAGCTTAGGCTATTTCCTATTCTCTGAGGTCCCATAGAAAATACTGCCTTATAGTGGGCTTTTGTCATTTTTGTATTGCTCATAGTAAAATGCTTTGCACAAATAAAGTGGAATCCCTCCAATAGGCCTTTATAAAATTAAAAAAAACTGGCTGAACTGATTTCAACTCTTAAGTTACATTCCCTTTAACTCTCTTTTTGTAATTCATCAGGGGAGTATTTGCCATTATTATCCTATCCTGCTTGAAGTACAATTTTAATTTCTCTTAGTACCCACTATCTCCAGTTGGCCTACAAGCTTTTCTCTTTCCCTTAACTTCATTTTGGTGATTCTTTGGACCTTATTCAATTCTATAAAGAACCTTTATCCTATAAATCTGGTTCCAGATGAACATAGACCATCTCTAAACACTTCGTCATAGAATTAATTCCTTACATATCATGGAATGATAAATTTTTTCAAAGCACTTTTTTATAATACACTTTTACCCTTATACTAACTCTTGAGAAAAAAAATATATGTAAGCAATTGTAGTATGCTCTTTCAGCATTTGAAGTTAAAGTGAAATATTCACCATGAACTAGGAAAACAGAAAGTTCAAAAAAATCTTGCAATGCCCACCTAAATCCTCAGGAAGCGTAAGGTCCACCAGGTACTCTTCCCTAGGCATCACTCTCCAATGATAGGGGCTAAAGATTTGCCCATTCCACTTCCATGAAACTTCTAGAATCCCCTAATACTTAATATTGAAAAACTGAAGTCCAGATATGTTGAATTAACCTGTGTATTGCCAAAGTAGTAATCCAAATCTTTTGATTCTCAGGTAAGAACCCACTTTGCTTAATTTCATTGAAACTTTCATAAATGCATGCTATCATCATCCAGAAATACAAACATGTTACTTCACAGATCTGTCTTAACAAACATTTAGAAATGCTGAAAAACTCCTGTGCCTTTTTCTCAAAAAAAAAAAAGTATATGTGATGCGTCAAAAGTTTTTCCAACTTAATTCTGTGGAGTTAGTTTACAATGGGCAACTTTATAATATGCCAAGTATAATGATTTAAATCAGAGTGCAAAAAAAAAAATCAGTAATCCAGTAAATCAACTTATGACACCCTGCATTATGTGTTACTTACTTTTACCCAAGCCAATCGCTGTCTACTCATGTTCAATGCATTTCTTGGGGAAATACATACATAGCTAGATGAGATGGGAAATCAAAGATTTCCAGCATCCTGATCCCACTACAATAAATTCAGTACAAATTAATGGGAAAAAAAAAACAAAACAACACCAGAGACTTAAATTGAGGATCTCAAGTTGGTACTAGTAGGATGAAATAAAACACCCACCATAAGAATAAAAGGGATTAGCTCAGGAACGGTGGAAATAGCAAAGCTTCTCCCTGTTCTCCCTATATTTCCAACTACTTTCTAAGAATTTTTATGTGGTCACAAGAGTACATTCACCCATGAAAATACAGGTACAACCAATGCTTCCTTTCCTCAGGCACTCCATAAGCATTGGTCGAGAATACAACCCACTACTATTTAGGATTACAAAACACGCATGTTCATAGCCGTGTCCGCGTGTCTTTGGAAAGAATGGATCATTTGGGAAGAGTTTGGTGTCTATTTTCCCCCACTCAACAATGTGTTCCAAATGTTTCTCTTCCATTTCTGCTCTCCTTCTAAGGAAGAGAATTAATCTCTTCTCTTCCAGGGGCACTTATGTTTTCTGTATTCTCTTCTCCAAGTATGAGTCGGTTTATGTTTTTTTTTGTTTGTTTTTAAGATGGACTAGATTTTTTTTTTTTTTCCTTGCTAACACATTAGGTTTGTTTTAAAGTTTTATAGTCCATAAATTATACGTGCACTACAAATACCTGTATAGGCAAACCTGGGAGAGTGAGGCTGGAGATAAGAGGAATGAGTTGTTGGGGCTTTTATTATTTGAAAATTTTATCTCACTTTTATTCAAAAAATGGGAAAAAAGTTCTGATAATTATGGAAAGTGTGTGTTTGGCGATCAGTCGGTGTCTGACCTTTATGACCTCGTGGCTCCTCTCCCATGGAATTCTCCAGGCAAGAAATATTGAAGTGGGTTGCCCATTCCCCTTCTCCAGGGGCTCTTCCCCACCCAGGGGAACTATGGGAAAAAGGAAGCTGAAATAACTGATGTGGACTTTCCATCCCCACTGCCCTGAGCCTCTCCTAAGTGCTTCCTAACTTGAGTTAATAAGCGACAGGAAAGGAAGGAAAAACGGTGAAGAACGGAAACAAAAGCAGCACAAACTTATTTCCAAGTGAGAGCCGGTAAGGAAGTTCTGAGAAACGGCGCTGGATTCATTTGGTAGTAGAGAGAAAAAAAAGTAAGAAAGTCAAAAAGCGCGTGAGTGTGTGTTGCGGTGGGGGGAAGGCTATGGGGATTAGGGGCGAAGGAAAGGCGCGAACTCACCCCCCAGCCAGTTTTGTCGGAGATGTTCTGGAGCATAGTGACCGGGATGCAGAAGAAGGCGATGAGCAGGTCGCTGAGCGCAAAGGAGCAGATGAAGATGTTGGTGGACTCACGGTTGCGCATGGCCTTGCTGCAGGGGTCACCACGTTTAGACCACCAAATGCGCGTTGCCAAAGAGTGCCAGGGCGAAGATGAGCACGCCCGGTGAGCACGAAGGCCAGCTTGGCGCGCTTAGCAGGGCTAGCTCTGGGGTGTAGACGAGCGGCCGCAGCCCGTAGAGCGAGATGAACTGCTTGCCGCGTTAGGTTGTGGTCCAGCGCAGCAGCCGGGAGAACTGCTCCGGAGTGATGTTGAGTGATTGCAATGCTGCGTGCGCCCCGAGCGCCCTCCACCTCCGGGGCCACCGGACTCCCGCGCGGCGGGGCGCGGGCTCCCGGAGGACCGGCCCGGCGGCCGCCTCCCGCCCTGGAGGCCTTCTCGGCAGCCTCCGCTCCGCGCTCAGGCACCTCGGGAGGTTCGGGGGGAGGGAAAACAGTGCAGGGCTTTAACTCCATAATCAAGAGCCAAAGCAAGGCAGATTAGCCCATTGACCAAAAACGGTCCTAGTTCAAAGTTCGGTTTGCTCTTCTCTGAGGCCAGGCGCTGTGGCCGTCCGGAATGCCGGGGCGACAGTTCCCGCGGTGATGGGACGCGGGCTACTCACCAACGGCATTCCCGGGGAGCGGCGGAGGGCGGGGCGGGAGCTCGGCTGCGCGCCGCTCACTCGCGGCTTCAGCTCCGGGACCCCGCCTCCGCACCCTCCCGACGGGTGTGGGAAACTCCTAAGGGCTTTGCCAGTCGCTGGCGCAGAAAAAAAACCCCACTCAGACCCTGTTTGGTGCCCCAGGTCCTGCGTCTGTGTAAAAATTGAGTACCGTGGTTTTCCACAGTCTCACGGTTTCTCCTCTTATGAGATAATAGGGTTACAGCCAGCCAAGACAAAATGAGGTTTATTTTTAATTATTCTCCTGTGTTAAAAAATAATTACAGCTCCTAAGAAATCACACAGATAGTCCAGAGAGGGTCTCCTGTAACCTGCACCTGATTTCTCCATTGATTACATCTTGTTTAACTATAGTACAATACAAAACCAGGAATTTGATATGTGTGTGATATATTTGTGTGTGTAGGCCTGTGTCATTTTATACCAAGTGTAGATGCTTGTAACCACCACCAAAACCAAGATAGAAAACTCTTCTCTCATCACAAAGATTTCCCATAAAGCTATTCCTTTATAGCCACACCCAGTACTCCCCCTACCTCTAGCCCCTGCTGATCACTAATTATTCTCCGGCTCTGTGTTTGGCAGGTTGTATATAACAGGATCATGCAGTATATAATCTTTTGCTACTGATTTTTTTCCCCCACTCAGCATAATGTTGTTAAGATTCATCCAAGTCGTTAGGGTGTTTGGGGTAGTTGCATTTTTACTGCTGAGGATATATCACAGTTTAACCAGTCACCCATTAATAAGATATTTTGGTTGTTTCTAGTTTTGAGGCTATTACGAATAAAGCATGCTAGGATGAGCCAGGTGCTATTTTTGTGTGAGATTTTTGTGTGACCAAATGTTTTGTCATTTCCTGGTGGTTCTGAGATATTGCACAAAGGAGACTACAGTTTCGATCTTGCTTGTCCTGGAGAAGATAGAATGGCTTTCCTGGAGAATTCAGTGGACAGAGGAGTTACACTCCAATGGTAAGAGAATTACTAATACTTTCTTCTTCACTTTGCTTATCCTGACCTATGATTCTGTATTACCAGGTTTTTTTTTTTTTTTTTTTTTTTTTTTCCATTTATTTTTATTAGTTGGAGGCTAATTACTTTACATCATTACAGTGGTTTTTGTCATACATTGAAATGAATTAGCCATGGATTTACATGTATTCCCCATCCCAGTCCCCCCTCCCACCTCCCTCTCCACCCGATCCCTCTGGGTCTTCCCAGTGCACCAGGCCCGAGCACTTGTCTCATGCACCAACCTGGGCTGGTGATCTGTTTCACCCTAGATAATATACATGTTTCAATGCTGTTCTCTTGAAACATCCCACCCTCGCCTTCTCCCAGAGTCCACAAGTCTGTTCTATACATCTGAGTCTCTTTTTCTGTTTTGCATATAGGGTTATCGTTACCATCTTTCTAAATTCCATATATATGTGTTAGTATACTGTAATGGTCTTTATCTTTCTGGCTTACTTCGCTCTGTATAATGGGCTCCAGTTTCATCCATCTCATTAGAACTGATTCAAATGAATTCTTTTTAATGGCTGAGTAATATTCCATGGTGTATATGTACCACAGCTTCCTCATCCATTCGTCTGCTGATGGGCATCTGGGTTGCTTCCATGTCCTGGCTATTATAAACAGTGCTGCGATGAACATTGGGGTGCACGTGTCTCTTTCAGATCTGGTTTCCTTGGTGTGTATGCCCAGAAGTGGGATTGCTGGGTCATATGGCAGTTCTATTTCCAGCTTTTTAAGAAATCTCCACACTGTTTTCCATAGTGGCTGTACTAATTTGCATTCCCACCAACAGTGTAAGAGGGTTCCCTTTTCTCCACACCCTCTCCAGCATTTATTGCTTGTAGACTTTTGGATAGCAGCCATCCTGACTGGCGTGTAATGGTACCTCATTGTGGTTTTGATTTGCATTTCTCTGATAATGAGTGATGTTGAGCATCTTTTCATGTGTTTGTTAGCCATCTGTATGTCTTCCTTGGAGAAATGTCTGTTGAGTTCTTTGGCCCATTTTTTGATTGGGTCATTTATTTTTCTGGAGTTGAGCTGGAGGAGTTGCTTGTATATTTTTGAGATTAATCCTTTGTCTGTTGCTTCGTTTGCTATTATTTTCTCCCAATCTGAGGGCTGTCTTTTCACCTTGCTTATAGTTTCCTTTGTTGTGCAAAAGCTTTTAAGTTTCATTAGGTCCCATTTGTTTATTTTTGCTTTTATTTCTAAAATTCTGGGATGTGGGTCATAGAGGATCCTGCTGTGATTTATGTCGGAGAGTGTTTTGCCTATGTTCTCCTCTAGGAGTTTTATAGTTTTTGGTCTTACATTTAGATCTTTAATCCATTTTGAGTTTATTTTTGTGTTGGTGTTAGAAAGTGTTCTAGTTTCATTCTTTTACAGGTGGTTGACCAGTTTTCCCAGCACCACTTGTTAAAGAGGTTATCTTTTTTCCATTGTATATCCTTGCCTCCTTTGTCGAAGATAAGGTGACCATAGGTTCGTGGATTTATCTCTGGGCTTTCTATTCTGTTCCATTGATCTATATTTCTGTCTTTGTGCCAGTACCATACTGTCTTGATGACTGTGGCTTTGTAGTAGAGTCTGAAGTCAGGCAGATTGATTCCTCCAGTTCCATTCTTCTTTCTCAGGATTACTTTGGCTATTCGAGGTTTTTTGTATTTCCATACAAATTGTGAAATTATTTGTTCTAGTTCTGTGAAAAATACCGTTGGTAGTTTGATAGGGATTGCATTGAATCTATAGATTGCTTTGGGTAGTATAGCCATTTTGACAATATTGATTCTTCCAATCCATGAACACGGTATATTTCTCCATCTGTTTGTGTCCTCTTTGATTTCTTTCATCAGTGTTTTATAGTTTTCTATGTATAGGTCTTTTGTTTCTTTAGGTAGATATACTCCTAAGTATTTTATTCTTTTTGTTGCAATGGTGAATGGTATTGTTTCCTTAATTTCTCTTTCTGTTTTCTCATTGTTAGTGTATAGGAATGCAAGAGATTTCTGTGTGTTAATTTTATATCCTGCAACTTTACTGTATTCATTGATTAGCTCTAGTAATTTTCTGGTAGAGTCTTTAGGGTTTTCTATGTAGAGGATCATGTCATCTGCAAACAGAGAGAGTTTCACTTCTTCTTTTCCTATCTGGATTCCTTTTACTTCTTTTTCTGCCCTGATTGCTGTGGCCAAACTTCCAAAACTATGTTGAATAGTAGTGGTGAGAGTGGGCACCCTTGTCTTGTTCCTGATTTCAGGGGAAATGCTTTCAATTTTTCACCATTGAGGGTGATGCTTGCTGTGGGTTTGTCATATATAGCTTTTATTATGTTGAGGTATGTTCCTTCTATTCCTGCTTTCTGGAGAGTTTTAATCATAAATGGATGTTGAATTTTGTCAAAGGCTTTTTCTGCATCTATTGAGATAATCATATGGTTTTTATCTTTCAATTTGTTAATGTGGTGTATTACATTGATTGATTTGCGGATATTAAAGAATCCTTGCATTCCTGGGATAAAGCCCACTTGGTCATGGTGTATGATTTTTTTAATATGTTGTTGGATTCTGTTTGCTAGAATTTTGTTAAGGATTTTTGCATCTATGTTCATCAGTGATATTGGCCTGTAGTTTTCTTTTTTTTGTGGCATCTTTGTCTGGTTTTGGAATTAGGGTGATGGTGGCCTCATAGAATGAGTTTGGAAGTTTACCTTCTTCTGCAATTTTCTGGAAGAGTTTGAGTAAGATAGGTGTTAGCTCTTCTCTAAATTTTTGGTAGAATTCAGCTGTGAAGCCATCTGGTCCTGGGCTTTTGTTTGCTGGAAGATTTCTGATTACAGTTTCGATTTCCTTGCTTGTGATCGTTTTGTTAAGATCTTCTATTTCTTCCTGGTTCAGTTTTGGAAAGTTATACTTCTCTAAGAACTTGTCCATTTCTTCCAAGTTGTCCATTTTATTGGCATAGAGCTGCTGGTAGTAGTCTCTTATGATCCTTTGTATTTCAGTGTTGTCTGTTGTGATCTCTCCATTTTCGTTTCTAATTTTGTTAATTTGGTTCTTCTCCCTTTGTTTCTTAATGAGTCTTGCTAATGGTTTGTCAATTTTGTTTATTTTTTCAAAAAAACAGCTTTTAGCTTTGTTGATTTTTGCTATGATCTCTTTAGTTTCTTTTGCATTTATTTCTGCCCTAATTTTTAAGATTTCTTTCCTTCTACTAACCCTGGGGTTCTTCATTTCTTCCTCTCTAGTTGCTTTAGGTGTAGAGTTAGGTTATTTATTTGACTTTTTTCTTGTTTCTTGAGGTAGGCCTGTAATGCTATGAATCTTCCCCTTAGCACTGCTTTTACAGTGTCCCATAGGTTTTGGGTTGTTGTGTTTTCATTTTCATTCATTTCTATGCATATTTTGATTTCTTTTTTGATTTCTTCTATGATTTGTTGGTTATTCAGAAGCGTGTTGTTTAGCCTCCATATGTTTGAATTTTTAATAATTTTTTTCCTGTAATTGAGATCTAATCTTACTGCACTGTGGTCAGAAAAGATGACTGGAATGATTTCAATCTTTTTGAATTTACCAAGACTAGATTTATGGCCCAGGATGTGATCTATTCTGGAGAAGGTTCCGTGTGCACTTGAGAAAAAGGTGAAGTTGATTGTTTTGGGGTGAAACGTCCTATAGATGTCAATTAGGTCTAGCTGGTCCATTGTGTCTGTTAAAGTTTGTGTTTCCTTGTTCATTTTCTGTTTAGTTGATCTATCCATAGTTGTGAGTGGGGTATTAAAGTCTCCTACTATTATTGTGTTACTATTAATTTCCTCTTTCATACTCATTAGCGTTTGCCTTACATATTGCGGTGCTCCTATGTTGGGTGCATATATATTTATAATTGTTATATCTTCTTCTTGGATTGATCCTTTGATCATTATGTAGTGTCCATCTTTGTCTCTTTTCACAGACTTATTTGAAAGTCTATTTTATCTGATATGAGTATTGTGACTCCTGCTTTCTTTTGGTCTCCGTTTGCGTGGAATATTTTTTTCCAGCCCTTCACTTTTAGTCTGTATGTGTCCCTTGCTTTGAGGTGGGTCTCTTGTAGACAGCATATATAGGGGTCTTGCTTTTGTATCCATTCAGCCAGCCTTTGTCTTTTGGTTGGGGCATTCAACCCATTTACATTTAAGGTAATTATTGATAGGTATGGTCCCGTTGCCATTTATTTTGTTGTTTGGGGTTCACGTTTATACCACCTTTCTGTGTTTCCTGTCTAGAGAAGATCCTTTAGTATTTGTTGAAGAGCTGGTTTGGTGGTGGTGAATTCTCTCAGCTTTTGCTTGTCTGTAAAGCTTTTGAGTTCTCCTTCATATCTGAATGAGATCCTTGCTGGGTAGAGTAATCTAGGTTGTAGGTTATTCTCTTTCATTACTTTAAGTATGTCCTGCCATTCCCTTCTGGCCTGAAGGGTTTCTATTGATAGATCAGCTGTTATCCTTATGGGAATCCCTTTGTGTGTTATTTGTTGTTTCTCCCTTGCTGCTTTTAATATTTGTTCTTTGTGTTTGATCTTTGTTAATTTGATTAATATGTGTCTTGGGGTGTTTCGCCTTGGGTTTATCCTGTTTGGGACTCTCTGGGTTTCTTGGACTTGGTTGGCTATTTCCTTCCCCATTTTAGGGAAGTTTTCAGCTATTATCTCCTCGAGTATCTTCTCATGGCCTTTCTTTTTGTCTTCTTCTTCTGGGACTCCTATGATTCGAATGTTGGGGCGTTTCACATTGTCCCAGAGGTCCCTGAGGTTGTCCTCATTTTTTTTGATTCTTTTTTCTTTTTTCCTCTCTGCTTCATTTATTTCCACCATTTTATCTTCTAACTCACTTATCCTATCTTCTGTCTCTGTTATTCTACTCATGGTTCCCTCCAGAGTGTTTTTGATCTCATTTATTTCATTATTAATTTTTAATTGATTTTTTTTTATTTCTTCTAGGTCCTTGTTAAACATTTCTTGCATCTTCTCAATCTTTGTCTCCAGGCTATTTATTTGTAACTCCATTTTGTTTTCAAGATTTTGGATCATTTTTATTATCATTATTCTAAATTCTTTTTCAGGTAGATTCCCTATTTCCTCCTCTTTTGTTTGACTTGGTGGGCTTTTTTCATGTTCCTTTAGCTGTTGGGTATTTCTCTGCCTTTTCATCTTGTTTAGATTGCTGTGTCTGGAGTGGGCTTTCTGTATTCTTGTGGTCTGAGGTTCCTTTTTATTGTGGAGGTTTCACCCAGTGGGTGGGGTTGGACGATTGGTTTGTCAAGGTTTCCTGGTTAGGGAAGCTTGTGTCAGCGTTCTGGTGCGTGGAATTGGATTTCTTCTCTCTGGAGTGCAATGGAGTGTCCAGTAATGAGTTTTGCGATGGGTCTCTGTGTTAGGTGTGACTTTGGAGAGCCTGTATGTTGACACTCAGGTCTATGTTCCTGCGTTGCTAAAGAATTTGCGTGGTATGTCTTGTACTGGAGCTTATTGGCTCTTGGGTGGTGGTTGGTTTTGGTGTAGGTATGGAAGCTTTTGGATGGTCTCTTATTCCTTAATGTTCCGTGTAGTCAGGAGTTTTCTGGTTTTCTCAGGATTTGGGCTCAAGTCTCCTGCCTCTGGATTTCAGTTTTATTCTTCCAATAGTCTCAAGGCTTCTCCAACTATACAGCACTGATAATAAAACTTCTAGGTTAATGGTGAAAAGATTCTCCACCGTGAGAGACAACCAGAGAGGTTCACAGAGTTACATGAAGAATAGGAGAGGGAGGAAGGAGATAGAGGTGAGCAGGAGGAGAAAAAGGGGACTCAAGAGGAGAGAGACAGATCTACGCAGTTATCTGTTCCCAAAGTGTTCTCCGTAGCCCAGACACCCACAAAGATTCACAGAGTTGGATTGGGAAGAGAAGGGGAATGGAGGAAATAGAGGTGTTCTGAGGTAGAAAACAGAGAGTCAAAAGTGGGAGAGTATCACCACACTCCTGAATAGAAATGGGAACTGAATATTGGATTCTTAAATGACCAAAATTTATATCACATACTACTGAAAAACAAAGATTGAAAATCTAGTGTAGAGGTTAGACTCTTTGAAATATAATATTTAAAAACAAAAACAAAAACACAAAAAAAATTTAGAACTGTATATGAAGTTCGTTTTTAAAAATAGGGTTTTCTCTCTCTCTCTTTCTCTTTTTTTTTTGGCAAGGTTATAGTGAAATGAAAATGAAAGTTAAGGAATAATAGAGGAGTATTAGAGGACTCTAAAAGGAAATAGGAGAGAGAATTAGAGAAAAAAATTTTTTTCCCTCATAAAAATATATGAAAATGAAAAAGGAATAATAGAGGAGTATTAGAGGACTCTAAAAGGAAATAGGAGAGAAAAACAAAACAAGAAAAAAAAAAAAAAAAAAAAAAAATTTTTTTCCCTAATTAAAAAAAAAAAAAAAAAAAATTTTTCCCCTAATTAAAAAAAATCGTAAAAATATATGAAAATGAAAGTTGAGGAGTAATGGGGGAGTAATAGGGAATTATAAAAGAAAATAAAAAGAGAAAAAATAAAAAATTAAAAAAAAAAAAAGGAAAGAAAAAAAATTTTTTTTTTTTAATAAAAAAAAAAATATGTACATATATATCTAGGAATTTCTCTGGGGTTGTTGCGGTCAGCGTAGGTTCAGTTCAATTTCAGATAGCTCCTCTTTCCAGCTTACACTTCTCGATATCTGTAGGCCCCTTCCCGTGTAGTCGGTGTTACCTTCAGGGATTTTAATCTGTTGCACTGGTCCTTTCTGAAGCGGTTCCCTTTGTTTATTTGGCTTCTGTTTGCCGTCTCTTTGGTGTCTAATTTCCGCCCTGACACAGGCGGGCGGAGGTGATCTCTTATTTAGGTTCTCTAGTTCAGTTCAGTCCTGCTACGGGGAGGGCGGGGCGCTGCAGACAGATACCGCTCTGTGTGGATAGCGCTCACCGTGTTCCGGCCACACTGGGTTTGCCCCGCTCACGGGTGTCTGTGCTTTCGCCGTCTACACTGCTCAGGCTCCCGGCTGCTCTATATGGAGCGGGCCCTGCGTTGAGTGTGTTCCAGTTTTCGGGTACTCCACAAAAGCGCAGATTTGGTTGCGCCTGCGTTTTGTGCCTTCCCCGGCCTGAGCGGTTCAGGCAGCCAGAGGCTTGGGGCGTACTCTCCCGGGTGCAGCACGCCTTTTCCCTCCGCGTCGAGCGGCCCAGGCAGCCAGAGGCTTGGGCGCAATCTCCCGGGTACGCGCACTTTTTCCCTCCGCGGCCCCAGCACGCACCGCCAGTCGGGTCTCAGGAAGTCTTTAGCTAGAACCCGGAGGCCTGTTTGCAGTGTGGGAGGGGGTGGCTTCTCAGGGGCTGAGTTTGCCCTTTTCCCCTCCCCCCTGCCTCCTACCTCCAGCGGGGATGGGCCGGCTCTTCTCTGGAGATTCTCAGTCCCTTTGTTTTGCGAACCACCGGCAGTGTGTTCGGGCCAGTTAATTTTGTCCCTTGCTATCCCACAGTTTAAAAAAGCTCCCTCCGATTGCTCTCAGGGTCTTCGGGCCGGTCCTCACCCTAAGCAATGCCGCCCGCTCCTCTCTGTTCAGCCCCCGCTTGTTGCTGGCGGGTACGGGCGTCTGGGGTACTTTTCTGCTGGGAGTTGCTTTTAGGCACGTAATCTGTGGGCCTTGTTTAATTTTTCCTCCCAGTTAGAATGCCGAAAACTTCCCCCAGTCCCGCCAGTGCGAGGGTTTCCTGGTGATTGGAAACTTCCTCTATTAAGACTCCCTTCCCGGGACGGGTCTCCGTCCGTAGCTCTTTTGACTCCCTTATTATCGTTTATATTTTGTCCTACCTCCCTTCGAAGACAATGGGCTGCTTTTCTGGGCGCCTGATGTCCTCTGCTAGCGATCAGAAGTTGTTTTGTGAAATTTGCTCAGCATTCAAATGTTCTTTCGATGAATTTGTAGGAGAGAAAGTGGTCTCTCCGTCCTATTCCTCCGCCATCTTGGCTCCTCCAGACATTACTTTGCCGACAAAGGTACTCTAGTCAAAGCTATGATTTTTCCAGTAGTCATGTATGGATGTGAAAGCCGGACAATAAAAAAGGCTGAGTCCCAAGGAATTGATGCTTTCAAACTGTGGTGCTGGAGAAGACCCTTGAGACTCCCTTGGACAGTAAGGAGATCAAACCAGTCAATCCTAAAGGAAATCAGTCCTGAATATTCATTGGAAGGACTGATGCTAAAGCTGAAGCTCCAATACTTGGGCCTTCTGATGTGAAGAACTGACTCATTGGAAAAACTTTGATGCTGGGAAAGATTGAAGGCAGGTGGAGAAGGGGATGAAAGAGGGTGAGATGGTTAGATCGCATCACTGACTTGATGGACATGAGTTTGAGCAAGCTCAGGGAAGCCTGGTGTGCTGCAAAGTACAAGCCTTCACCTGCTGGTTGCCAAGTGGGACACAACTAAGTGACTGAGCAAGAACAAGAAATTGTCAAACTACTTTATAGAATGGTTGTACATTTAAACTTTCCATCATCTACATATTAGAATTTCAGGTTCTCCACATCTTTGATATTGTCATTACTTTTATTTTAGCTGTTTTAATAAGTGTTCAGTGATATCTTATGGAGTCTTAATTTGCATTCCTCTAATAGCAAATGATATTGAATATCTTCTCATGTGTTCATTTGCCATCCCAGTATCTTCTTCAGTGAAATGTTTTTTTAAAATATATTTACCCGTTATCTAGTTAAACTGTTTGGCCTATTCCCTGTTGAGTTTAGAAGGTACACTTTGTATGCTAGATGCTAATTCTTTGTCATATAAGTGGCTTATAAATCTTTCCTTCTGTTTGTACCCTTTGTAAAAACAGGTATTTATCCCCTTTACAGAGTCTCTCATGGGTCAAAGTTTTCATTTTTAAATTTTTTATTGGAGTACAGTTGCTTTGGGCTTCCCTGGTGGCTCAGAGGATAAAGTGTCTGCCTGCAGTGCGGGAGACCAGGTTCAATCCCTGGGTGGGAAGATCCCCTGGAGAAAGAAATGGCAACCCACTGCAGTATTCTTGCCTGGAGAATCCCATGGACAGAGGAGCCTGGTGGGCTACAGTCCATGGGGTCACAAAGAGTTGGACACGACTGTGCGACTTCTGACACACACACACACAGTTGCTTTACAATGGTGTGTTAGTTTCTGTTGTACAATGAAGTGAATTGGCTCTATGTGTACATATATACCTTCCTTCTCAATGGTTTTAATTTTGATGTGGTCCCATTTATCATTTTTAAATTTTACTAGTTATATTTTTGATGTCCAGTCTAAGAACTCTTCACCAGATTCCCTGTCCCTAGATGTTTCTCCTATGTCCTTTTCTAAGAATTCTGTGGTTTTACATTTGACATTTTGAGCTCTCTATTCTGTTCCACTGACTTAAGTGTCTCTTTGTCTTCCAGTCCCTCACAGTCTTGAATACTGCAGCTATGTAAGTCTTGAAACCAAGTAGGGTGATTTCTACCACTTTATTCTTCTTTTACAAAAGAATTTTAGATATTCTAGGGCCTGTGCCTATTTGTATAAATTCTATAGTATATTTGTGTGTCTCTACAGAATGCCTTTCTAGGATTTTTATAGGGATTGAGACCTCTACTATGAATAAATCTGTGAATATTGCAGCCATGAAATTAAAAGACACTAGCTTCTTGAAAGAAAAGCTATGACCAACCTAGACAGCATATTATAAAGCAGAGACATTACTTTGCCAACAAAAGTCCATCTAGTCAAGGCTATGGTTTTTCTAGTGGTCATGTATGGATGTGAGAGTTTGACTGTGAAGAAAGCTGAGCGCTGAAGAATCGATACTTTTGAACTGTGATGTTGGAGAAGACTCTTGAGAGTCCCTTGGACTGCAAGGAGATCCAACCAGTCCATCCTAAAGGAGATGAGTCCTCAGTGTTCATTGGAAGGACTGATGTTGAAGCTGAAACACCAATATTTTAGCCACCTCATGTGAAGAGTTGACTCATTGGAAAAGACCCTGATGCTTGGAGGGATTGGGGGCAGGAGGAGAAGGGGATGACAGAGGATGAGACAGTTGGATGGCATCACCAACTCGATGGACATGAGTTTGAGTAAACTCGGGGAGCTGGTGATGGACAGGGAGTCCTGATGCGCTGCGATTCATGGGGTTGTAGAGTCGGACATGACTGAGTGACTGAACTGAACTGAACTGATGAGGAAGACTAACTTAACCCATGGGGCTGATGAACTGACACTTAGTATCTTTAGAAAATAAAAAAAACTAATAAAAATAGTGTGGACTAGACGTGGGTAAATTCTCCATTTCCCCGAGAAGGAAAACAGCGATTTTTAAACCATAAATTTAAGGCAAGCTCCAATAAAACTGTAGAGTAATTTAATAAAAGGAAGGAGATTATCAACACAGGTTTTTATTAAAACAAGGTTTGTCAAAGTACTACATTTTATTAGGTGCTGCTAGACTAGCAGTTCCTAGACACAGCTTTATTTTCTTGGGCTCCAAAATCACTGCAGATGGTGACTGCAGCCATGAAATTAAAAGATACTTGCTCCTTGGAAGGAAAACTATGACAATCCTAGACAGCATATTAAAAAGCAGAGACATTACTCTGCCAACAAAGGTCCATATAGTCAAAGCTGTGGTTTTTCCAGTAGTCATGTACGGATTTGAGATTCAGACAGTAAAGAAAGCTGAGCGCTGAAGAATTTATGCTTTTGAACTGTGATGCTGGAGAAGACCCTGAGAGTCCCTCGGACTGCAAGGAGATCAAACCAGTCAATCCTAAAGGAAATCAACACTAACTATTCATTGGAATGGCTGATACTGAAGCTGAATCTCCAATACTTTGGCCACCTGATGTGAAGAACTGACTCACTGGAAAAGACCCTGATACTGGGAAAGATTGAAAGCAGGAAGAGAAGGGGATGACAGAGGATGAAATGGTTGGATGGCATCACTGACTCAATGGACATGAGTTTGGGCGAGCTCCGGGAGTTGGTAACGGACAGGGAATCCTGGCGTGCTCCATGTGGTCGCAGAGTTGGACACGATGAGCGTCTGGACTGAGACTAACAGTAGAACTCTGTGGTCAGCGGAGACCCTTCTCACTCCTCAATCCCAGCTCTGTCACTCACCAACTGCAGAACCCAGTTGAACTTGTTAACCTGTCTAAGCCTCAGTTTCCTTGTTCATAACCAGGGGATATAATACCTACCTAATGGTTCTATTGTGAGCAATAAGCAAAATAGTTTATGTAAATTGTTTAGTATGGTGCCTAACAAAAAAGTGGTTGATAAACTTTAGTCATTGTGATTTTCTTCTGTCAAAATAAAAAAGCAAGCATAGGTTTAAAATAATGTTATGAGTTTAAGATTTGAAACCCTCGGGGATTGTTTTCATTTTTATTAAAAATGTTTTCTTTGTCCCTATATGTAATCACTGGAGAGTAACTTTCTCTGTTTCACAGTTGCCTAAGGTTCATTTCTTAAAATACAAATGTCATTTACAGACTTGACTAATAAGAGAATATAGGCATGGGCTACACTGTTGGTAGATTGTAAAGAATTTGTGAGAAATGCAGGAAACCCAGATTTGATCTCTGGGTTGGGAAGATCCCCTGGAGAAGGGAATGGCAATCCACTCCAGTTTTCTTGTCTGGAGAATTCCATGGGCAGAGGAGCCTGGAGGGCTGCAGTCCATGAGGTCACAAAGAGTTGGATACACACATACACATTGAATATAAGAATGTAGTCAAATGTTAGAAAGGTCTCAGTGTCCTTCTAGGGGACTTATACACTCAAGTTTTAACCTTCCTAATGTTTAGCTGACTTGTCTCCAAGTTACTTTTTAATGAGACTAAGCTTTTACACAACATATTGCTGAAGGAATAAGGTATGATTCAATTTAATATATGCAATAATGTGTGGGCATGGTATATGAGAGATGATAAAGGGTTAGCAGTGATGATATAAGCACAGATGTGATTTAGTTAATTTTTATTGGAAGTATTTTCTGTTTTTTCTATAATTAGTGTATATAAAAATGGGAGAAATATTGTGAATTTTAAGACAGTGATGAGGAATGTCAAAATCTAAAATTTTTATAATTGGATGAGAACATGCTTGGAATGTGTTCAAATTTTCTAGCCAATTTGGCTTAGTGGATATAAATCATAGCCTCCAGGCTTAGGACAAAGTTGTAAACACATTTCAGAATATCCATTTATTTATTCATCAAACACACATTATCCCCAAGATATGCCACATGCTATGTTATATATGAGGAGTAAAATGATAAGTTAGATACAGATTAATTCTTGGTGGCAGAGCTTCTTGCCCTTCCTGGAAAAGAACTGAAGCCTAAATCTTCCCGTCACAAGTTCTCATGTCTGAAAGCAGATTAGAATCATCTGAGGAGTCTTTCACAGTGCCAGTGCCGGGCCCCACCTGCAGAGACTGTAGTTTAATTGAAGGGACTCAGGTAACTCCAATATGCAGCCAGAGCCTAAAGAACGGGTACTGAAACTGACGGTTGCGGGGTATGACGAGGGACGTGCAGAGACGGAGAGAAGATGCAGTCTGGGTGGAGGCTGGTCAGTGATGGGTGCAGGCGAGGGATGCAGGCGAGGGATGCAGGCGAGGGATGCAGGCGGCGGTTGAGGGGTATGAGGAGGGACGTGCAGAGACGGAGAGAAGATGCAGTCTGGGTGGAGGCTGGTCAGTGATGGGTGCAGGCGAGGGGTGCAGGCGGCGTGGGAAAGCACGATGCCCAGGGAAGCCCTCAAAAGCTACTGCACGCCTGCGTACAGGTATGCCCTGTGTACACGTGCTTTTAAAGTGTTTTATGAAAAATGACCTGGCCCCTTTAGATAAAGGAGGAATCTGTGTCAGCCATCTTGAGACAGGTGGGGGACAACTGCTCGGAGCTGGTGACATAGTTCAGTGAAAACAAGATTCTGTGTGTATATGAATAATTTATCATAACCCCCAGCTCCCATGGAGAGAAGGCTGCCAAACTTCAGCTCAAGTGGCACATGGGGTGGGTCAGGCTAGAAAAGGCCAGTAAGCAGAGAGTTCACAGAAGCCCAAGGACAGAGCAGGTCACTGAGACGAGTCTCCACAGGCATCGACGGTAAAGCAGAGACCATCCAGGGAGACTGGCACATGGATTCCCAGAGGCCTGGAAGAGTCATAAGGCCACAACAGCAGACGGTGGGCATCAGTGAGATCTGGCAGCATGTGGCCAGCCCAGGTTGGGGCTGATGTTTGGGGCTTAAACTACAGACGCCAGGGGGAAGAAAGGGAATAAGAAAGGGCGGTTATCTCAGGTCAGGGCCAGCCTCAGAGGCTGGAATGTGAGTGTGGAGAAGAGAAAAGCAGAGACATAATGCTGAGGGTGGACTAAAAGGCAGACAATGATCAACAGCTATGTATGTGCCCACTTTAAGAGGGACTTGGCACCGTCCCAGAGGCCTGGTTCAGGGCCCTGTCAGGCTTAGCTGGCGACAGCTGCAGGACCTCCATGGCCTCTGTGAGCAAACCTCACGGGCCACCATGGAGCAGAGTGGAGCTAGACCCCAGGAGAAGGGAGCAGCCAGAGAGCCCCTTTCCTGGGGCCTGAGGCTGGAGGAGGCCCTCGCTCCTGCAGGCTGCACAGCAGAGAAAGGGAAGTTCTGCCTGGAGCCGGCGGGCCTCAGAGCTGCTTGCTTCTGTGCTGAACTTGGGTGTCAGAAACTCTGAGAGGGGGTAAACCAGGAATATTGGGAAGGCAGTTAGTGGGGGTAAGAATGCCCGCAGCACAGGAGAGGGCTCTTGGGGAGGACTTTAAGTATTCTGGGACGATGGTGCTGCAGGTAAGAGCAAAAGAGGCGTGCTTGTTCACTTGTTTGGGGAGAGGAGAGTAACTTTGTTTATTTTTGTCCCCACTGCATTGCCTAGATGGGGAAACCAAGGTCTGGGAATAGTGGAGGGTCTCTCTAGGCCTGGAACCCTGCTGCATGCACATTCACATGCGTTATATTTATCCCCATTTTGTAGATGAGAAAACCGAGGCTCAGAGAGGTGAAGGAGCCCAGATGGCCAATGGCAGAGCTGAGATTTGACTCCAGACCTGACTTAACTGCAAGGCCCATTCTTTCTTTCACTTTATAATTTATATGTTTTCAACTAAAAAAAGTAAAAGGTTCAGAACTTTTTAAAGAGAATGAAAGGGAAGACAATTACATGAAGATTTTCATAGGAACGTGCATTGTCGATGTTAACAAATGGTTTTAAGCTAACATTCCTGGTACACGGTATATGGCTTAATATGTTATATAACATTCCAAAAGATGTTTGTCTGAGTAAAACAATTAAAAATAGATTAAGCAGTTACTAATAAGAAATGGCACTTAAGAAATTTTCTTTGTTATCAATGTATTTCTTTATATAAAGCACTTAAAAGTGTGCCTCTGAGTGGTGCCTCTGACACCACTGCTGTAAGCACTATTAAATGTTTGTTTTCAAACTCTATTTAAAAACATAAACATTTAACAGACAGAATAATGGTTATGAGCCAAACTAGTGGAATAAAAATTATGATTCTACTACTTAAATGTGAATTACTTTGGACAAGTCTCTTAATTTGTCTTTTTTCCATCGACTGTAACATGGAGGTAATAATACTATAGGGCTGTAGTGAAGATTAGGTGTGTTTATATTCATAAAGGTTTATAGCAATGCCCAGTACATTAGCAGGCACAATATCCCAATGTTTGCTATTAGTATAAATCTAATTAAATAATATAAAAATTTTCCTTTATATCAGTAGTTTCCCAACTTAGCTACATGTTGGAATCTCCTGGGGCACTTGAAAATGTATGACACCTGGACCCCACTCCAAGTTACTAATGTAACTAATTTGAATGTCGATTGGGCTTTTGAGAGTGTGGAAGCTCCCTACATGGTTGTAATGGATAAGCAAGTATGAAAATCACTAATGTAAATAATGAGTCCCTTGCTTTAATTAAGTGTTTCATTTAACTAAACAGGTCATTTTATAATAAAGGAGTCTAATGGCAGCTAACCAAACTACAGATTAAAACCAACTGGAAAGAATCAGTTTTGTGACTCAGTTTGGGAGGTACTTGTGTTGAATTCATAATGCTTGTTTATGAATTCTAGTACTATGAGAAACACTATAAAAACTGTGGAAAACAATAAATAATTGCCAAATCAATGGAGCAAATGATCATTTTGAGCTTTATCAAGGGAGCCAGAAGGGCAGGGAGAAGGCCTCTGACTTCAGAATGGTATGTGTACTCATGCAGAGATTTTGCTCAGGAGCTTTATATTACTCCTGTGGGTTTTTTTATGATAAGAGTAACACACACTTGCTGATGTTCCCAGGATAGTCTAACCCATGTGCTACTGGTTTAAGCAGAGATTGTCCCCCAGGGCCATTTCTGGGCACTTCTACAAAAATAGTAATTGATGCTACATTTTCCAGGAAATGACAGCATACCACAGAATGGGAAATCAGTTTTGACTTTGGAGTCTGAGTAGCAAATAGTTCTTTTGGCCAAAAGGATATTAAAGCATTTGAGCCACCTGTTAGCAAGACAGAATCCTATGACTGCAGAGAGACCACACCCACAACTGAAGTTGTGGGTATTCAGATTAGAGTCTGGGAGCTGCAAAATTCCTGAGGCTGGTAAGCAAATCAGGAAGCCAGAATTTTGCTCAGTGTTTTGGAAGGAAGCAACAATTTTGAACAAATTGAATGCATGCTGCTTAAAGACCAAATCTGGAACAATGAACAAACATAGACATTCTCTATGATTTCTGCATAGCATATAGAGGAAGAGTCCTTAGCTGCATTGGTCAAAGACAATGGCCACTTTCTGAGTGAGGAGACAGAAGCCACTCACACCTACCATATAATTTCCTTGTATAGTCCCTGAATGCTTTGTTGTTGTTTGCTAAATTGTGTCCAACTCTTTGAGACCCATGAACTGCAGCATGCCAGGCTTCCCTGTCGTTCATTATCCCCTTGAGTTTGCTCAGACTCACACCCATTGAGTCATTGAGGCCATCCAATCATTTCATTCTCTTGCCCTCAATCTTTCCCAGCATTGGGATCTTTTCCAATGAGTCTGCTCTTTGCATGAGGTGGCCCAAGTATTGCAGCTTCAGCTTTAGCATCAGTCCTTCCACTGAATATCCAGCATTGATTCCCTTTAGTGTTGACAGGTTAAATGTATATAATTCCCATCACAGAATAAATTTATAGTCAGTCTCAGCAAGCCAATGTGAGAGGCAGCAAAGCATAGCATAGCACGGCTGATTCAAACTTGCCATGTTTGAATCCTGGCTCTGTCATGTATTCACTGGGAAAACTTCGGCAGTTTCTTCATATATAAAATAGAGTCCATAAAAGTACCTTCTCTCTAAAAGCTGTTATGAATATTAAAGGAATGTATATTTGTAAACCACCTCGAAAAATGCCTTCACACTGCTATAGAAATTCACACTGCTACAGAAATGCTTCTGAAATAAATAAAACTTCAGTAAGCCTCAGATCAGAAATTCCCTCCTGACTTTGTGTGTAGGCATGTTCCTGGATGAGGTGTATATCTGATAATTAAAGTCCCAACTCTGGCATTTAGAAGTGGAGGAAATAGATAAGCCATACTTCTTTCACAAACATGTTTTACCAAGATTATCTGTATCTGAATGAGGACTCTGTTATAATACGAATTCAGAGGATATCAGGATGACAGACATGATTACAATTAGAATCTGAGGGTGTCCTTTGTTACTTTCCTATCAGGAAATAGGATGTAAATCAACTTCCTTGGATGAGGAACAGCACATGAAATTCATCCATTAGTCCTCAAAACTCTGTTCAGTGTTTGTATTTATCTGTTTTTTATGTTTATTTTTCAGCTATTTTACAGTCTGGAGAAGAGACATGAAATTGCAGAAGGTTGTGCTTCTCAGATTTTCTGGGATTGGCAATGCTCAGGGCAGTGACAACTTTTCAATTATGGTTCTTGGCTAGGGTCAGCCACCAGGAAACAGTCCTAAGGGGCCAGTATTTCTATATCACATGGAAGCTGAGTCCTAAAATCTCTGTATATGCAGCACGGACTCAGAGAAGCTATCCTATGGCATCCTGCCCCAAAGTGTTCTGGATAACTGGTTACAAGCTTTATCTCTGATGGGCCAGTGACTCTCTCACCAGGTTTAGTGGCAAATCACTGTTAACCCTCAGCCATTTTCTACATGCCGTCATCATGGCAGGAGGATGGTTGTCACTAGCTCCTCTGACCTTACCTGCCCAGAGAGGTAAGAGAATGAATACAGGACAGGACCACGCATTCTGAGTGGCATAAACAGCTGACACCATCCCACTTGGGATTTTAAGTTTTCATCTTTTTTTAATGCATACAAGTGTCATAAAGGGCTTCTCTTGTAGTTCAGTCAGTAAAGAATCTGCTCGCAATGCAGGATACCCAGGTTCAATCCCTGGGTTGGGAAGATCCCCTGGAGAAGGAAATGGCAACCCACTCCAGTATTCTTGCCTGGAGAATCCCAAGGACAGAGGAGCCTGGCTGACTACAATACAGTACATGGGATCGCAAGAATCGGATATGACTCAGTGACTAAATCACCACTACCCAGGATTTCTAGGGATGTTTCCAGAAGAGCATTTGGCCTAGAGTCCTATTGCTCCAGACTGTACCTTTTAGACTTGCAGGGTAGATTTGTGTTAAAACACTTAGAATATGAAGGTTTTATTAATACAGCTAAAAATTTACCTTATTTTGTTAAAAAAAAAAAAAGCCCAGAATAAATTATCAAGTCTGAACTGTTTTGGATAGCTTTGGGTAGCTTTCAAGGCAATGGTGCCAACAGACCTACTAAGTTTATCCCAAACTGGCCTGAAAATTTATGGGATCCAGCCTGTTGGAGGCTGTGCTACTTAAGAGTGCCTAACCTATCTCATTAAATATGATTTTCTAGACCCCAAGTTTCCCTTTTCAATCATTATTGTCTGTTTTCTTGCCTGTGCTAATAATTACTGGGCTCCTCTACCACTGGAAGCACAGCAGAAAGCATGCAACACATTCTTTTTTGTCTTATACTCCTAGCCTTGTTTCTATATCCCAAGCAAACCCTGATGGAATTCCAGTTGAGCTATTTCAAATCATGAAAGATGATGCTGTGAAAGTGCTGCACTCAATATGTCAGCTAATTTGGAAAATTTAGCAGTGGCCACAGGACTGGAAAAGGTCAGTTTTCATTCCATTCCCAGAGAAAGGCAATCCCAAAGAATGCTCAAACTACCACACAATTGCACTCATCTCACACATTAGTAAAGTAATGCTCAAAATTCTCCAAGCCAGGCTTCAGCAATATGTGATCCGTGAACTTCCAGATGTTCAAGATGGTTTTAGAAAAGGCAGAGGAACCAGAGATCAAATTGCCAATATCTGCTGGATCATCAAAAAAAGCAAGAGAGTTCCAGAAAAACATCTGTTTCTCCTTTATTGACTATGCAAATGCCTTCGAAATGCCTTCGACTATGTGGATCACAATAAACTGTGGAAAATTCTGAAAGAGATGGGAATACCAGACCACCTGACCTGCCTCTTGAGAAACCTGTATGCAGGTCAGGAAAAAAACAGTTAGAACTGGACATGGACCAACAGACTGATTCCCAATAGGAAAAGGAGTATGTCAAGGCTGTATTTTGTCACCCTGCTTATTTAACTTATATGCAGAGTACATCATGAGAAACACTGGGCTGGAAGAAGCACAAGCTGGAATCAAGACTGCTGTGAGAAATATCAATAACCTCAGATATGCAGATGACACCACCCTTATGGCAGAGAGTGAAGAGGAACTAAAAAGTCTCTTGATGAAAGTGAAAGAGGAGAGTGAAAAAGTTGGCTTAAAGCTTAACATTCACAAAACTAAGATCATGGCATCTGGTCCCATCACCCCATGGAAAATAGATGGGGAAACAGTGGAAACAGTGTCAGAGTTTTATTTTTTTGGGCTCCAAGATCACTGGGGATGATGACTGTAGCCATGAAATTAAAAGACACTTACTCCTTAGAAGGGAAGTTATGACCAACCTAGACAGCATATTTAAAAGTGGAGACATTACTTTGCCAACAAAGGTCCATCTAGTTGAAGATATGGTTTTTCCTGTAGTCATGTATGGATGTGAGAGTTGGACTATAAAGAAAGCTGAGTGCCAAAGAGTTGATGCTTTTGAACTGTGGTGTTGGAGAAGACTCTTGAGAGTCCCTTGGACTGCAAGGAGATCAGTCCTGGGTATTCACTGGAAGGACTGATGCTGAAGCTGAAACTCCAATACTTTGGCCACCTCACGCAAAGAGTTGACTCATTGGAAAAACCCTGATGCTGGGAGGGATTGGGGGCAGGAGGAGAAGGGGATGACAGAGGATGAGATGGCTGGTGGCATCACTGACTCAATGGGCATGAGTTTGAGTAAACTCTGGGAGTTGGTGATGGACAGGGAGGCCTGGCATGCTGTGGTTCATGGGGTCGCAAAGAGTCGGACACGACTGAGTGACTGATCTGAACTGAATTCTTCCTTAGAGAATGGTATGCATTTCTGCTTCTAACAGTGGAAAAATAATTACAAGAACATACTTTTTCTCATTTTAGTTATTATAAAATATTGACTATATTCCCCATGTTGTGCAATACATCCTTGTAGTCTGTCTGTCTTCCAATAGTTTATAAGTCCCACCCCTCCACTCCTGTTTTGCCCTTCCCCTGTTCTCCCTACTGGTGACCACTAGGCTGTTCTCTACATCTGTGAGTCTGATTCTTTTCTGTTATATTCACTAGTTTGTTATAATTTTTCAGATTCCACATAGTATCATACAGTATTTGTCTTTTTCATATTTGTATGGCTTATTTCACTTAGCACAGTACTCTTCAAGTCCATCCATGTTGCTGCAAACGCCACATTTCATTCTTTTTTTATGCCTGAGTAATGTATTGTATATATATGTACCATGTCTTTAAAAAAGTCTTTTTGATTGTAGTACAGTCGCTTTACAATGTCGTGTTGGTCTCTGCTATACAGCAGAGTGAATCGGCTGTCTATATACCCCCTCTTAGGGGGGCTTCCTTCCCATTTGCTTCACCAAAGAATATGGAGTAGAGTTTCTTGTACTCTACAGCCGGTTATTGTTGGTTATCTGTTTTACAATAGTTGTGTATATATGTCAGTCACAATCTCCCAAGTCATCCCACCCTCCCTTTCCTTTGGTATCCATAAGTTTGTTCTCTATGTCTGTATCTCTATTTCTGATTTGCAGATAAGTTCGTCTGTACCATTTTCTAGATTCCACATATAAGTGATACTATATGATACTTGTTTTTCTCTTTTTGACTTAATTCTATATGACAGTCTCTAGGTCTATCTATGTGTCTGCAAATGATGCAATTTCATTCATTTTTATGGCTGAGTAATATTCCACTGTGGGCTTCCCAGGTAGTCAGTGATAAAGAACCAGCCTGCAATGCAGGAGCTGTGGTTTGATCCTTAGGTCAGGAAGACTCCCTGGAGAAGGGCATGGCAACTCACTCCAGTATTCTTGTCTGGGATATCCCATGGACAGGGGAACGTGAAGGGCTACAGTCCATGGGGTCGCAACAGAGTTGGACATGACTTAGCAGCTAAGCACCAGCACCACACCAGTGTTCCATTGTATGTGTGTACTGCCACATCTGCTTTTATCGATTCACCTGTGGATGGACATTTGAGTTGCTTTTATATCTTGGCAATTGTAAATAATACTGCTATGGACATCGTGTGCATACAGTATAGCAAGTTTTTATCCTGATTTTGCATTTTACTTTTACAAAGTAGCTGATATTATCAAAGTTAAGTATTTAAAAATACATTGCATAAATCCTAGAAGTTAATAACTCCATACAATTTTGCATATATGTATATTTGAAATATACATCCATAACTTTAAATTTTGAAATGTATTTTCTCAAAGGGTATTTTGGAGCACATTGATCAAACACTACTCTCATCTTCAGAATTTACTAAAATTTCTAGCATCTACATATATCTATCATATAGTTCTTTATATTGTTTGGATTGCTTTCATTTAAACTGTTATTTTTGTCTTCATGTCTACCCTGTAAGGATGCAGTCAAGAATTCTCTGCTAATGCATAGCCATTAAGGCTACAGACTCCCACTGCCTACCTTTGAATCTCAGCTGTCATTTACTTGCTGTGAAATTTGAGCATGCTGTTTCATTTCTGTGACCCTCTCTCTCTCTACATCACAGAATGGAGATGTGATAGTATTTGCCTCATAACCTTTTGAACTATGTCATATAAAGTCTTTGTACAGTTCATTATACATGATCAACAACCAACAAGTGTTAGCTATTAGTTAAAATTATGGAAAATTAGTGCCCCAGGTGGCTCAGTTGGTAAAGAATCCATCTACAATGAGACCCCGGTTTGATTCCTGGGCCAGGAAGTTCCCCTGGAGAAGGGATAGGCTACCACTCCTGTACTCTTGGGCTTCCTGGTGGATCAGACAGTGAAGTATCCACCCGCAATGCAGGAGACCTGGATTCAATCCCTAGGCTGGGAAGATTCCCGGGAGAAGGGCAAGACAACCCACTCCAGTATTCTTACCTAGAGAATCCCCGTGGACAGGGGAGCCTGGTGGGGCTACAGTCCGAGGTGGCAAAGAGTCGGACATGACTGAGTGACTAAGCACACACGTGGAAACTATAGAGTGACTTACTAGTAACATTATTAACTAGCGCAAACAGGTCTTGATAAAAGTCTGGAGTGTGTCGCCCAATTTCAACCATCATCATGTGAGTTCCCAAATGTTGGTTTCTTTCTATGCTTATGGATGTACTTGTTTTTTAATTTGTTTTTATTTTTTAGTTGAAATGTAGTTGATGTATAATATATAAGTTACTGGTTAAAGGTATACAATAGTAGTTAAAAAATGTAAGTTTTTAGCCTATTGATGGGTATTATAAGATACTGGAAATACCATACTGGATATGTTACATGTTTTGTACAGTATATCATTGTAGGTTATTTTATACATAATAGTTTGCACCTCTTAATCCTTTATCCTTATGTTGCCCTTTCTTCCCTCTCCCACTGGTAAACACTAATTTGTATCTATGAGTCTGCTGCTTTTTTATTATATTCACTAGTTTGTCATATTTTTTAGATTCTATGTACAAATGATATCCTACAGTGTTTGCCTTTTTCTGTCTGACTTAATTCACTTATATAATACCACCAGGTCTATCCATTTTGTTGCAAATTGCTGTTTTATGGATGAATAGCATTCCTCCTCTTTATCCTTTCATCTGCTGATGGTCACTTGGGTTGCTTCCATATTTTGGTAATTTATAAACAATGCTGCTATGACATTGGGGTACATGTATATATTTTTAAATTAATGCTTTTAATTTTTGGACATATGTATATGCAGAAGTGAAATTCCTGGGTCACATGGTACTTCTATTTTTAGTAGCTCAGTCAGTAAATCATCTGCCTGCAATTCAGGAGACCCAGGTTCGATTCCTGGGTTGGGAAGATCCCCTGGAGAAGTATTCCTGCCTGGAGAAGCCCATGGACAGTGGAGCCTGGCGGGCACAGTCCACAGGGTCGCAAGAGTCGGACACGACTTGGTGACTAAACCATACCACCGTAGTGTATTCCACAGTTGCTGCAACAAGTTACTTTCCCACCAAACAGTTCATGAGTGCTCCCTTTTCTCCACATCCTCACCAACATCTGTTATATGTTCTTTTGATGATAGCTTTCTGACAGATATGAAATGATATTTCACTGTGATTTTCATTTTCATTTCCCTGATGATTAATGTATTGAGCATCTTTTTCATATGCCTGTTGACCATCTGCATGTCCTTTTTGAAAAATGTCTTTTCAGTTCTCTTCCCATTTTTAATCAGGTTGTTTATTTCTTTCACATTGAGTTGTCTTTATCAGTCATATGGGTCATATTGTCAGCAAATATTTTCTCCATTCAGTATATTGTCTTTTCATTTTTACTGGTAGTTTCCTTTGCTGTGCTATAGCTTTTCATTTTAATTACTTCCCATTTGTTTTACTTCTGATTTTAGAGACAGATCCAAAAAAATATTTCTTTAATTTATGATAGTGTACTGCCTACAATTTCTCCCTAAAAGTTATATAGATTTTGGATTTACACTGAGGTCTTTGATCCGTAATGAGATTATTATTTTTTTGCATGATTTAGAGAATATTTTAATTTACTCGATTTACATGTATCTGTCCAGTTTTCTGAGCAATACTTATTGAAATGACTATCTTCACTGTTTATTCTCCTTTGTCATAAGTTAATTGAGGATAAATTAATTGGCCATAATTGTGTGGGTTTATTTCTGTGCTTGTATGTTCCATTGACCTGCATGTCTGTTTTTATGCCACTGCCATACTGTTTTAAGGAAAGATATAGCCATTTGAATGCAGAGTCCCAAAGAATAGCAAGGAGAGATAAGAAAGACTTCCTCAGTGATCAATGCAAAAAAGAAACAGAGGAAAACAACAGAATGGGAAAGACTAGAGATCTCTTTGGGAAAATTAGAGGTACGAAGGGAATATTTCATGCAGAGATGGGCACAATAAAGGATAGAAATGGTATGGACCTAAAAAGAAGCCGAAGATATATTAAGAAGAGGTGGCAAGAATTCACAGAAGAACTGCACAAAAAAGATTTTCATGACACAGATAACCATGATGGTGTGATCACTCAAAGTCAGACATGCTGGAATGTGAAGTCAGCAAGACAATTAGGAAGCGTCACTAAAAACAAAAGCTAGTGGAGATGATGGAAACCAGTTGAGCTATTTCAAATCCTAAAAGATGATGCTGTGAAAGTGCTGCAGTCAATTTGCCAGCAAATTTAGAAAACTCAGCAGTGGCCACAGGACTGGAAAAAGTCAGTCTTCATTCTAATCCCAAAGAAAGGTGGTGCCAAACAAA
>JAJLRB010005318.1:0-21792 GCA_020976825.1 Odocoileus hemionus | reverse complement strand
GGGATGGCACTGGGAATCAATGCAGAAGGTGAATCGGGCCTCATCTCGAGTTGATTTGAGGGTACATGGGAGCTCACTTCGCATTGCATAGGAGTGACCATCAGTGTCCCCTCTAGAGCTGTGACAGTTGTTCTTGGGGACTGTCTCTAGATCCATCAAGGAAGTCGAGGCTCCTTACATGTTTGATGGGGCATCACGGTATTGCTCTGCATGCAATGCAGGGGAATGGGGCCTAATCTCGCTTCGAGGGGGAAGTTCTCATGGTTTTTCTCGAGTTGGGCAGTGACCAGGGGTATATTCTCGAGTTACGGCAGGGATGGCCCTTCAAAAAGCTCAATTGTTTGCTCAGAGATATCAGGACTCCTGTCCTAGTTACGAGGGACACGTCAGGAATCTCTTCGAGGCCTGGCAGGGCAAAAGGGACGCTGCTCGAGGAGAGGTGAGGAGGCGGGGAGACCCAGGGTCCCTTTCCAGTAGCCCCAGGGATATTGGGAATCCTCTCAATGTTCAAGAGGAGTCAGGCATCATCACCTTTTGAAGCAGTGAACTCCGCGTGCCTCTCGAGTGTCAAACGGGACGTGAGGACATTCCGTCGAAATGAGGCAGGGACATAGGTCATTCTCTAGGCTCTCCAAAGGGATTTAAGAAATCCCTTCATCTTATGAGGATGAAAGGCAAGCCTGTATCAAGCCATTGCAAAAGAAATCTGGCCTCTTTTCGATTGGTCGGGCTTCTCGGTGTATTATTCTCATCTTGAGGAGGCAGCAAACTCAGGGTCCCATCCCACTATACCTTTTGCTAAGAGAAGCTCTCCCCTTGAGGTGCTTGTGTGGAAAGTTGGCAATACGATCTTGAAGTCTAATGCCAGAGGAATCAGCTCTCATATCGAGAACGATTTTGGGGGTTACACATGGAGCATACCTCGAGTTGCTGTGCTGATTCTTGGTGTATCCTCTAGACTTGGGACTGGTCGTTGTTCTCGGAATCTCTTAGTTGCTTGGAAAGGAAGTCAAGCCGCCGGTCTTGTTTGATGGGTTAACGGGGGTGACCTCTGGAAGTCAATTGACCATTGGGAAAAATCAAGTACCTTCCATCTCGAGTTGATTTGGGATCTACATGGAGCCTCCTTCACATATTGCTACGGGGACACCAGTGTGTGCCTCTAGACCAAGTGACAGTTGTTTCTTGGGGACTGTCTCGAGATCCATCAAGCAAGTCGAGGTCTTCTCCTACATGTTTGATGGGGATCACGGAATTGCTCTGCATGACTAATGCAGGGGAATGGAGGCCTCATCTCGCTTCGAGGGGGAAGTCTCAATGGTTTTTTTCTCGAGTTGCGAAGTGGACCTGGGGTATAATTCTTGAGCTACGGCGGTGGATGGCACTTCAAAACTCTGTGTTTGCTCAAGCGACGTCAGGACTCCTGTCTAGGTTACGAGGGACAACTCAGCGAAATCTTCTTCGAGGGGCCTCGTGCCGTCGACCCCCTCCCCCCCCCCCCCCCCCCAGATCCTACCCCTCGGCAAATGGGACGCTTCTTCGACACATGAGGGGGGGATGGCGGGAAGACCCAATGTCCCTTTTCTAGTAGCCACAGGGATATTGGGATTCCCTATCAACTGTTTCAAGAGGGACTCAGGCATCGTCAACCCTTTTTGAAGCATTGAACTCCGCGGTGACTCTCTGAGGGAGTCAAAAAATATGTGAGGCATTCCTTCGTCTTGAGGGGGGACCTAGGGATTTCTTTAGGAGTCTCCTAGTGTGTTCCGAAAACAACTCCCTTCATCTTGTTTGAAATGAAAACGAACCTGGCAATTCCAGCCACTTCAATTACATCCTCTCCTTTCTCTTCAGGCAACTCAGATTAAACAACCACTTGTATGCATCTCCTCATTTTCCCTCCCACAATTATTGCTGAGAGAGCCTCCCCTAGGTGAGTGCTTGTGGGAAGAGTTGGACTCGTCTTGAGTTGAAAGTCAGGGAATTGACTTTCATTCTCAAGGTGATTTGGGGAGGTACATGGAGACATTTCTTCGATAGTTGCTGTGTGAGAGAGACGTGTGTGTTTGACTGTTCTCTGACTTGGGAAGTTGTTCTCGGGAATCACTGGAGATGCCTTCTGAAGGAGAAGAGTCAAAGCGCTGGTCTTTTATGAGAGGATAACGGGGATGGCACTGGAATCAATTAACGGAGAATCGGGCCTGATGATCTCGAGTTGAGTTTGGGGTATATGGGCTCCTTCGCATATGCAGGAGTGACCTCTGTGTCCATCGGACTGTGACAGTGTTGCTTGGGAAAGTCTCTAGATTCGTATCAAGAGAAAGTCGAGGTCCTATGAGACATGTTTGTGGGCATCTACAGGTATTTGCTGTGTGCATGCAATGCAGGGGAATGGGAGATCCTAAGTAGTCGCGACTTATCGATAGGGGGAAAGAAAGTCTCACGGTTTTTCTCGAGTTGGGCGCAGTAGATGACCTAAGGGAGAGTATATTCTCTCGAGTTTACGGCTGGGAGGATTGGCTCCTTCAAAGCGTCGTTGTTTGATCAGATGTGATATCAGGACTCCGTCAGCTCAGTTGTACGAGGGTATCTCGCTCAGGAATCTACATTCAGAGGCCTTGGCAGGGCAGCAGAATAGTGGACGCTGATCTGAAGTGGGCGGATGGGAGGACACCAGAGGTCCGTTTCCAGTCTAGCTCTCCAGCAGGGTATTGGGAATCTCCTACTGCTAATGTTCAGCAGGGCGAGATCAGGCAGTCATCACCTTATATGAAGTCCTGTGAACTACCGCGTGTCTCTACGAGGTTGGTGGTCAAAAGTGTGGGACGTGAGGCATACCGTCGAATGTTGAATTTGGCAATGGGAAAACATAGGTACATTCTCTAGGATCTACTCCTAACTGGGATTCAAGTGAACTCCCTTTGCTTCTTACGTGAGATCGAAAGTGCAAAGCCTGTATTCAAGGAGCCATTTGGCAAAGAATTCCAGCCTCGTTTGTACGCATTCAGGAGCTTTTACCTCCGGTGTATAGAGTCACAAGCTGATCGAAGCAGCAAACTCAGTTGGTCCCTCCCACAGTAACTGTCTTGCTAAGAGAGAGCCTCCTCTATGAGAGTGTGTGCTTGCTAGGAAATTGAGTTTGCACCACATATGTCTTTGAGTCGAAAGCCAGGAGATATCAGCTCATACTATCTCGAGACAATTTTGGGTACACAGTAGCATTCCTTCGACGTTGCTGTGCTGATCTTGGGTGTTACCTGCTAGTCGTGGGAACGTGTTGTCTCGGGGAATCTCATTATGTTGCCGAAGGAAGATGCACAGCCATACTGGTCATGATGTATAGTTGTTCGATGTGATAACGGCATTGGTGTGAGCCTCTGGCAGTCAAATTACGCATTGGAGAATCATGCTGTCATACTCGAGTTAATTTGGGATGACTGATATCACGGAGCTCCTTTCACATGTGCAGACGGGGGGACTGTCCAAGGGAACTGCCTCTATGACTCTGTGACAGGGTTATACTTGGAGGTACTGTACTCGAGATCCATCTAGCAAGTCGAGAGCTCAGCTTTACAAAGTTTAGATGGATAGATTCACGGAGATTGCTCAGTGTCATGGCTTTACTGCATGAGGTGTAACGTATGGGCCATCAGTCTCGACATTCTAAGTGGTGGAAGTGTCATAGGTTTATTTCTCGAGGTGCGGTCGGAAAGGGGACCGTGCGGGTAGTATTCTTGTATGCTACGGCGTAAGTGTCGTGATGAGTCACTGTATCAAATGAGACTCGTGTTTGGCCTCAGCGACGTGTCTGGACATCTACCTCCTATCGTGCTAGTTACGAGAGGCAAGTTCTCAGGATTACTATCCTTCGATGGCCTAGGTATGTGGCAAAAGGGACTGCGTTCTCGACTCTGAAGCGCGATCGGGGAGAACCCATTGTCCCTTTCCAGTTAGCGCCACAGAGGATATTGGTGATTCATCTATCCTATGCTGTCAAGAGTGGACTTCAGTGGCGATCGGTCACCGTTTATGAAGCAGTGAACTCCCGTATTGTGATCTCTCGATCGGAGAGTCATGTACGAGAATTGTGAGGCATTATCCTTCCCTGGTAGTCGATCGGGACCTAGGACCATAGGGCGTTAGCTCCTCTAAGGTGATTCGTGCCTGCAGTGGGAGTTCATGCACCTAGTGGCCTTCAAATTAGTTTGCATGAGAAATGAGTAAAACGTAGTTCCGTACATCTCAAGCCAGTCTAGCCTATAGCGACAATCCAGCCTCCTTTCCAGATGTCAGGGCCAGACTCAGTGGTATAGTTCTCAATTGAGCTGGCAGGCGTAAACTCAGGCGTCCCTAGCCAGATACATTGTTGACTGTAGAGAGAATCGTCCTCATCGAGGTGCCTTGTGGCATAGTTCGCGCATACATCTTGAGTTTAAACCCGGGATGTCAGCTCTCATCTCGGAGACGTTTTGGGGGTTGTGTGGAGCAATCCTTTGAGTTCGCTGTGGTGACTTCTTAGTGTTCCTCTGAGGACTCTGCACAGTAGTTCCTCGTGGAGGGGAACTCATTCTGGCAGTTCGGCTTAAGAATTTCTCACAGTCCAGGCTGGTCGATGGTTTTGCAGTGGGTGACAGCGGGGAGATGGCTCTGGAATCAAGTGCTATAATATATCTATGGGGAATACGCGAGCCTCATTTCGAGTGCTTGATTTAGCGGGATCAAAATAGAGAGCTCCTAGTCTCCATTTGCTGGGGTTGACACACTCGATGCGTCCCTCTAGATTACATGTGGATCATCAGTGTGACGTGGGGGAATGCTACTTGAGATCGCCAGTTCAAGCAAGTCGAGGATGTCCGTTGCTACATGTGTATTGAATGGGGATCACGGAACATTGCCTCTGCATGCAATTGCAGCGGACTAACATCGAGGCCTAATCATCGATTGTGACTGTTGGGTGAGGGGGAAGTGCTCACTGGTTTTTACTACTAGTTGACGGTGGAGGGGACCTAGGGTATATATTCTCGCATTGTTAACTGAGCGAAGCTGGGGATATGCTTTTCTAAAACTCCTGATTCTAGTGTGTCAGTAGACATCAGGACTCCCTGTGTCTAGTTACTGAGGGACATCTTCAGGAATCTCTCTTCGAGGCTAGGGCAGGGCTCAAATATTGACGCTTCTGGATGAGAGAGGCGAGGAGGACCCAGTGTAGGTCCCTATTTCAGTAGCCACAGGATATCGGGATGTACCTATCCGTATGTTCGAGAGGAAGTCATGGCAGTCGTTCACCTCTTTGAAGCCAGACGTGAAACACCGAATAATGACCTCTCGAGGTCGTTTAAAGCTGGTATGTGATGGCCAATCTGTATAGAAATATGAGCTACAGTGGGACCATTGCGGCTTTCTCTGAGTGTCTCCACATGTGGATTCCAGGAGCACTCCTTCATCCTTCCATGAGATTGAGTGAAGACGAGACCTGTATTCTAAGCCACTGCAAGGAAATCTGGCCTACTTTTCACGTGTCAGTCAGACGAGACTAGGGCACGCTGTCGGGTGTTAGATTCCACTTCGAGGAGGCAAACCACGTCCCTCACAGCATACCTATTGTGACAAGGAAGCCTCACCTTGAGGTGCATGTGTGTCGCTCCGTATCCCCCCCCCCCCCCTCCCCCCCCCCCCCCCCCCCCCCCCCCCCCCCCCCCCCCCCCCCCCCCTCTCTGCCCAATAGATACCCACCACTCACCCTCCCACCCCATGCCCCCACCACACACCCCCGCCATGGAATCTCGTTGCGCATGACATCTTGAGTCTAAGACAGGGAATCGGCTTTCATCTCAAGCTGATTATGGGCATGTCTACATTGGAGCATTTCTCGAGTTGCAAGTGCCATGGGAACTTGGTGCTCCTCTAGACTTGGGAAAGGTGTTCTCGGGGAATCTCTCTGGAAGTTTGCCTGAAGACGAAGTCTAAGACCATGATCCTGTAAATCTCCCTATGCCCCCTTGGGGATACGGGTATTGCCACTGGGAACTCAATGGGATAAGGGCTAATCTGAAGCCTCTATCTAGAGTTGTCTTTGGCCGAGTATCTTGGAGATAGATCCTTACGAATTCGTCATAAATGCTAGTGACCTTCTGTAGATCAGTGTCCCTTCTGGAGAGCTGTCGCTCAGTGTTCTTAGGGAGACTGTCTCAGATCCATCAAGGAAAGTTAAGGTCTACCTTGCATGTTGATGATGGGCATCACGGTATTAGCTCTGCTCATAGCTATAGGCTAGACACCAGGGCGTGGATAAGAAAAAATGGGCACTAATCGTCTCACCATTCGAGAATGGGGAATGCTCTCATAGGTTTTTCTCGGGGAGAGTTGGGCAGTGTACCCTGCGGGTATATCTCAGTGTTCGAGTATACTGCAGGGTAGATGGCACTGAGTCAAAACTCGATGAGTATGTGAGCTTCAGTCAGATGTCAGTGACTACTGTACTGAGAGTCACGTAGTGGCACAGGTCAGGAAATCTCTTCTGAGGCCCTGTGCAGGGCAGAAAAGCGGAACGTGTGCTCGAGAGGTGAGGACGGGAGACCAGGGTCCCTATTTCCAGTTGGAGAGCCCCAGGGATATTATGTGGAATATCTCTCCAATGTTCAACAGGAGCTCGCAGGCACATCTATCACGCCGTTTATGAAGCACAGTAGAATATACCGCGGTTATTGCACCTCGCGAGGTGTCAACATGGTACGTGAGAGCATTCCAGTCGAAATGCAGGCATGAGGACCATTTAGGTCCATTCTCTATGGCTCCTCCTAAAGAGTGATTTGTCAAGAAAATGCCCATTCATGCTTAAGAGATGAAAGTGAGCAAGGCCTGTATTCAAGCCATTGCTCTAGATAGAAATTACAGCCTCACTTTCGATTTCAGGCTTTTCGGTCTGTATTATTCCACTTGAGCAGCAAGTTCAAACCTCAGGGTCCCTCCACACATTATCTCTTGCTAAAGCGAAGGATTCCTGCTTGACTTGAGGTGCTTGTGGAAAGAGTTGGAATACGTCTTGTGTCTAAGCCAAGGAATCAGCTCTCATCTCGAGACGATGTATGGTGTACACAGAGCATTCCTCGTGTTAGCTGTGCTGATCTTAGGTGTTATCTCTCTGAGAAAGTGGTATCGGAATCTGCAGTGTTCTCGGGGAACTCTCTTTCTAGTTTCGCCAGAAGGAAAGTCAAGCCACTGGAGTTCATGTTGTAGTATGGATAACTGGGAGTGGATGCCTATCTGAGTCAATGCATTGGAATCAGATGACATTCATCATCGCTAGTTGATTTGGGGATTGGATACATGTGACAGCACCTTCACTATTGCGCTCGGGGAGACCACCAGTGATCTCCTCATTAGGACTCCTGTGACTATGGGTTCCTTGGTGTGACATGCTCTCGCAGACTCCCATACTATGCAATGTCGAGAGTGCTCCTCTACCATGTGAGTTTGATATGAGTGAATCACGGAATTGCATACTGCATGCGCTCAATCAAGGTTGGTAATAGGGCACTCGCATGTCTCGACTGATCAGAGGGGGAAGTCTCATGGATATTTCTCGGAGGTTGTCGAGCGGGGACCTAGGGGCTATAGTAGTTGTTGTAGCATTACTGGTGGCAGGAGTGATGGCACTTCAAAACTCTGTGTTTGTTCAGCGACGTCAGGACTCTCTGTCTAAGTTAATAGGGACAACGCTGAATGGATATCTTCTTCGAGGCCCCTGGCAGAGAGCATAAAGGGACGTTCTCTAGACATGTCATAGCGGGAGTACCAACAGCTGCCATGTGTTCGTCAGTGCGTACCACCAGTGTGCTATTGGTGATTTCCTAGTCCAATGTTGCAAGAGGACTCAGGCAGCGGTCACCTTTTGAAATGCTATTAGTGACTCGCGCATGTGACTGTGCTCGAGGGGTCCCCTTGTCAAAGAGATGTGCCAAGGCAATTCCTAGTGTATTGAGCGGGTGGGACTTATAGGCCTTTCTTGTGGGTTGCTCTCATAGGGTGTTCAGACATCGCCTCTTCCATCTTGTGATAAATGAAAAGACGAACCTGCATTGATTCAAGAACACATGCATGGATCATCCAAGCGTCCTTTCGGAGTCAGAGAACATACTCTCAGTGTACATTCCACTTGAGGCAGCAGAACTCAGTGGTCCATGTACACATAATTATGTACTAGATGAGAAATCAGAGCACCGCTCGAAGGTGCTATGTGGAAAGTTGGAATACATTACATTGAGTTCTCTAGGACCCGGAATTCAGCTCTCAGTCTCGGAGGTCGATTTTGGGGTAACATGGAGCATTTTCGTAGTTGCTCGTTGCCTAGAATCTTGGCCTGCTCCTCAATAGACTTGGGAAGGTGTTCTCGGGGAATTTCTGGAGTTGCCTCTGATAAGCGAAGTCAAGACGTTCTTGGTTCTGTATGATTGGCGAAACGGGCCTGATGTGCGACTGGAGAATAGCAATGGCAAAGGGGAATCGAGGCCTCATCTCGAGTTGAGTTTTGGTGTGTACGTGGAGCTCTGCTTCGCGATATGGCTAGGTGAGTGACCTCTCAGTTGTCCCTCTAGAGCAGTGACCAGTAGTGATCATGGTGGACTGTCTTCTGAGATCCTATCAAGGAAGTCGAAGGTCCTTACGATGTGGTTGATGGGCATCACGGTATTGCTATAGTGATATTGCAATGCAGGGGAATGGGGCCTAATCTCGCTTCGAGGGGGAAGTGTTCATGGATTTTCCTCTTAGTAGCGCGGGGATCTCGAGTATAATTCTTGAGCTCTGGGACGGGAAGGAATGCCCCTTGTGTAAACTCATGTTTGTTGTCTATCGAGTCAAGTAACTCCTGTTAGTTATGATGGAAAGTCCAGGTAATCACTTCGATGCTGACAGGGCAAATGGATGCTTCTGTATCGAGGTGAGCCGGGAGAGGCCCTAGGATGTCATTTGACCTGTATCCACATGGATATTGGTATTACTAAGAAATGTTCAAGAGACTCAGGCCTCTCGTCACTTTGAAGCAGTTAACTCCGCTTGCATGTTTCAGATGTCAAAGGGAATGTGAGGATTCCGTCGGAATTGAGGCAGGGGCCCTAGGGTTTATCTAGGTGATCTCCACAGGGGTTTCAGACAGATCGTTCAATCTTGTGAGATGAAAGACGAGCCAGCATTCCAGCCACTGCAAGGAATCCAGCCTGCTTTCTAGTCAAGACCATTCTCGGTGTACATTCCACTTGTGGCTCATCAAATTCAGAGTTCATTCCAACAACCTATTCCTGAGAGAAGCCTGCTTTTGTGAGGTGCTTGTTAAAGGATGTCATATGTCTTGAGTCTAGCCAGTGGCATCCAGCTCTCATCTCGAGTCGATCTGGGGTGCACGGAGCATTACTCGAGTTGCTGTAAGTGAGTGACTTTGTGTTCTTCTAGACTTGGGACGGTGCTTCTTGGGAATCTCTGGAGTATGTCTACAGTGAAGTCTATCCACTGGTCATGTAGATTGGGAACGAGGGATGGCTCTGGAAAGATCAATGCAGGGGATCTAGAACATATCGATCGAGTTGTGATTTGGGGATACACCGAGAACTCCTTCTATGTTGCTGGTGTGATTTAGGGTCCCTCTAGGATTTGTGACAGTGTTTCTTTGGGGCTGTCTCCGAGATCTATCAAGCAAGTCGAGGTTCCTTACATGTTTGATGGGCATCGACGGAATAGTTGATTCTGCATGCATTGCAGGCCAGTATTTGGCCTCATCTCTGCGTTGAGGGCTCGAAGTCTCTTGTTGTGTCTCGAGTTGCGGCGGGGACACTGGGTTTTATTCTCGAGTTATTGAGGTTTTCTGGCCTTTGAAAACTGTGTTTGCTCAGTGACCGTTGTGGATGCCTGTCTAGTTATATGGAGGGATCACTCTCAGGAGTTGATCTCGTGGCCTGGCAGGGAAAATGAGCTGGGAATGTTGAGGGCTGAGAGACAGGGTGCTTTCCTCCAGTTTCCACAGTGATATGGGAATCTATATTAATGTTCGAAAATGATTCAGGATCATCCGCTTTTGAAGATTGAATTCTGCATGCCTCTCGAGTTGTAATAGGATTGTGAGGCATGCCTTAAATGTGAGGCGGGGACCTAGGGCTTTTCTCTTAGGACTCCATGGGGGATTCGACATCCTCCTTGTACATGTGAGATGGAAAGGAGAGCCTTCCTAGTCATGCACTGCAAGGAAATCCTGCTCTTTCGATTCAGTGGCTTTCGGTGTATATTCCTGACTTGAGGCAGCAAACTCAGGGATCCCTCCCACATACCTATGCTAGGATAGAGAGAAGCCCTCTCTTGTGGTGCTTGTGGAACGTTGCATACCATCTTGAGTCTAAGGCCAGGGAGAGCTTATCTCGTGAGACGATTTGGGGTACACGTTAAGCATGTGCCACATGAGTTGCTGTGGTGTAGACTTGGTTATTCCTCTAGAGATTGGGAACGGTGTTCTTGGGAATCTCTGTGATAGTTGCCTAAAGGAATTGAAGCCTAGATGGTCGTGTTTTTTGAGGCGGGAGCGGGGGATGGCTCTGGAGCCATTGCAGGGGAATGGGCCTCATCTCTAGTTTTTTTGAGGTATATGATCTCACTTCAGGTTGCAGTGTTCAGTGTGAGACTCAAGTCCCTCTTTGACTTGTGGACAGTGATCTATGGGGGACTCGTCTCGAGATCAATCAAGCAAGTCGAGGCTGCTTACATGTTTGTGATGGGGATGTCACTCGAGGAATTGCTCTGCAGTGTGGATGTAGGGGAATAGGCCTCTCTGCTTTGTGGGGAAAAAGGAATTTATGGTTTTTCTCCGAGTTGCGGACGGGGACCTAGGGGTGTATTTTTTGGCTATGGTGGGGATGCCCCGTGATACTCATGGTTGTTCATCGACGTTAGAGGGATCCTGGTCTAGTTACGGACTGACACTCAGGAATCTCTTCGAGGCCTGCAAGGGCAAAAGGGACGCTTCTCGTAGTTGAGCCCGGAGACCTAGAGAGTCCTTTGATCCTGTATCCACAAGAGAGATATTGGTTGATTACTAATCATGGTTCAAGAGAGTTCAGGAAGTCGTCACTTTTTGAAGAAGTGAATCTGCGTTGCACTCTCCAGTGTCAAAAGGGTCTGTGAGGATACGTCGAAATGAAGGATGGGGGATCTAGGGCTTTGTCTAGGGTTTCCACAGGGGATTCAGACAGATCCCTTCATTTTGTGAGAGTGAAAGACGAGCGGCATTTTCAAACCACTGCTAGGTGAATCCAGCTCCTGTCGAGTTCAGGCATTCGTCTAGTGGGACAGATTCCCCTTGAGGCAGCTATCTTAGAGGTCAGTTCCCACATAATTATTTGCTGAGAGAAGCCTCATATTCGACGGGGTACATTGTGGAGTAAGTTGGCATTAGTCTGAGTCTAAGCCAGGATCAGCTCTCATCCTGAAGACGATTTGGTTGAGGTACCACCGGGTAAATTTTCTCGAGTTTCTGTGGTGTACTTTGTGTTCCTCTAGAATTGGGCGTTTGTTTCTCGGGGAATTATCTGGAGTTGCCTAAAGAATTCAAGCCACGGTCGTGTTTGATGGGGGGATCGGGGTGTGGCTTGGACGCCAGTGCAGGGAAAAAAATCGGCCACGTCGTGTTTTTTTGGGTACTATGGGCTCTTCGCATTGCTGTGTGACATCCTAAAAGGTCTATTAGATTTTTTGAGACAGTGTTCTGTGGGACTCTCGTCGAGAACACATCATGCATAGTCGTGGCACGTCTACATGTTTTGATGGAGATCATCGGAATTTGCTCTGCATGCAATTGCAGGCGGAAATCGTGCCTCGTTTCGCTATCGAGGGGAATTCTCATGGTTTTTCTTGAGATTTCCGCAGGGATGTCGGGTATATTTCGAGTGATGGTAGAGGTTGACCATTCAAAACTCTTGTGTTGCTCAGGGACATCTTGACTCTGTCTAGTACGGGAAACCTGTCTAGAATGTTTTCAGAGGCTGGCAGGGCAAAAAGGGCCGCTTCCTCTAGGAGAGTGGGTGAGACCAGGGTTCCCTTTCCAGTATTACAGGGTGTAGATTGGAGTTCCTACTCAAGGTTCAAGAAGAGTCAGGCATCGTCACCTTTTGAATGCTCAGTGAAGTCTTCCGCGAGCCTCTCGAGGTGTCAAAGGGATGTGAGCTTTTCGTCGAAATCACTGTCGGGACCTAGAGCTTTTCTCTAAAGGTCTTCTACAGGGGATTCAGACACCCCTTCTGTCTTGTGAGTTAAAGGACGAGCCTGTATTCAAGCCAGCAATGGAAAGTGTCCCGGCCTCCTTTCTCTTCAGAGGCAGTGTCTTTGAAATATAGTGAACTTGAAGGCCGCAGAAACTCAGGGGTACACCCACATAACTCGTACTGAGAGTTGAGTCCCTTGTGGTGCTTGTGGAAAAGTTGGCATACGTCTTGACTCTAAGCAGGGAATCAGCTCTCACTGGAGACGATCTGGGTACACGGATCATTCCTACAAGTTGCTGTGCTGGAAATGGTTGAGATCCTCTCGACTAGGGTGTAACAGTGTTTTCGGGGAATCTCGTGGTGTTGCTATGGAAGTGAAGCTAACTGGTCGTCTTTGTTTGGGAAGGTTCATGGATCTGGAAGCCAATGCAGGGTGATCGGGCCACCTCTCGAGTTTTTTTTGTGTGGCATGTAGCTCTTCGCCGTTGCAGGTGCGACCTGACTATCTTCTAGACTTGATTACAGTGTTCTTGGGGACTGTCTCTCGAGATCCAATGACAAGCAACGTCGAGAGATCCCTAGATTATGTTTGATGGGATCAAGAGTTGCTCTGTGATAGATGACAATGCAGGGAATCAGGCCTCATCTCAACTTCGAACGGGGAATGTGTTCAATTGTTTTTTCTCGAGTTTGGCGGGGGACCTGGGGTATGTTATCCAGTTTACCTCGGGGATGGCCCTTCACAACTTAGTGTTTGTTTAGCGATGTTAGGCTCTTGTCTAGTTATGAGGGACCACCTCAGGAATCACTTCGAGTGAGTGGCAGGGCTCAAAAGGGATGCTTCTAGATGGTGGGTGAGGGGGGGAACGATTACCCATGACGTCACTTCCAGGTAGCCAAGGATTTGGGATTCATATCGAGGGTTCAAGAGGAGGTCAGCATCCTCACCTTTCTGAAGCAGTGAAACTAGTGGGGCTCTCTCGAGGTGTCAGTAAGGGAATGTGAGGACATTCCTTCGAAATGAGGCGGGAAACTAGGGGATTTACTCTAAGGTTCCACAGGGGATTCAGACATCCCTTCTTCTTGTGTATGGAAAAGCGATCCTGTATTCAAGCACTGACAGGGAAATCCGGCCTGCTTTTTAGTAAGGGCTTCTCGCGTGTAGTTATTCCAAATGAGGCTAAGCAGAAATCAGGGTCCTCCCACATACGTATTGCTGAGAGAAGCCTCTCTTGAGGGTTGCTGTGGAAAGTTGGCATAAGTCTTTGATTCTGTAGCAAGGGATAGAAGCTGATTGCTCGACGAGACGATTTGTAGGTACATGGAGCAGTTATTCCGAGTTGCTGTGATTTGAACGTTGGTTTTCCTATAGACTGGACGGAGGGTCCGGTAAGTTTGGAGTTGCCTAAAAGAAGGAATGCCACTGGTCGTGTTTAATGGGGGAAGGGGATTGTCTGCTGAGCCAAAAGTGGGAATCGGGCCTCATCTGAGTTGATTTGGCTAAGAGAGGAGCTCCTTCACGTTGCTGTGGTGACCGCACTGTTATCGTCTAGGACTGATAGACAGTGTTCTTGAGTGAACCTTTCTCAGAGAATCCATTCAAGCAAGTCGAGGGTTTTTTACATGATTTTGTGTGACAAATGGGGAGATCATCGAAAATTGCTCCTGCATGCAATGCACGGAAATCGGGACTGTCATCTCGCTTCGAGGGGGAAGTCTGTGTTGGGAGTTTCTCCGAGTTGTGGAGGGGACCTGGGGATATTCTCGAGTTACTGGCATGGAATGGGCCCTTCAAGAACATGACGTGATTTGTTTTCAGCGACCTCAGGATCCCTGTCTGTGTCACGAGTGACACTCAGATGAATCTCTTCCGAGTCTTGGCTAGGGCAAAACGGACCTGTTATCAGGTGCGGCGGGATCCCCAGAGGCCTTTTCCAGTAGCCACAGCGATATTGGGATTCCTATCAATGTTCAAGAATAGTAGTGCATCGTCATCTTTTGGAAGCAGTAGAACTGCGCACATGTCCGCTCGAAGAGATAGTCAAAGGGATGTGAAGAATTCCGTCCTAATGAGGCTGGGAACTAGGTCTGCTCTCATCTCTAGAGGTCTCCACAGGGTGATTCAGACCAAGTCCCTTCGAGAGTTGTGAGATTAAGAACACGAGTGTGAGACTTCAAGCCCTGAGAGACAAGGAAATCCGGCCTGCTTACGAGTCTGGTCTTCTCTGGTGTATATTCCATTTGAGGCAGAAGAAAACTCAGGGTCCCTCCCATCTACCTTGTATTGCTGAAGAGAGAGAAAGCCTCTTCTTGAGGTGGGAGTTCTTCTGGACAGCGACCTTGTGTCATCTAGGCTATCTTGAGTCGCCGAATGAACGCCAGGTGGAACAGATAGTACTCATCTCGAGAAGATTTGGAGGGTACACAGAGCATTCCTCGAGTTCGGCTGTGATGAAAATAATGCTCCTCTAAGATCTTGGACGGTTTTCTTAGAGGAATATGTGGAGTTCCTAACGGATGTCAAGCCACGGTCGTGTTTGATGGGGAACGGTGGATGGCTCTAGAGTTAATTGCAGGGAATCCGGCCTCATTCTCGAGTTAATTTGGGGAATATGGAGCTCTTCGAATTTTTGGTTAACCCAGGGTTACTCTAGACTTGGAGACAGTGTTCTGGGGACTGTTCTCGAGATCATCAAGCAAAGTCGAGGCTGTTACATGTTTGATAGGGATCACAGAGTTGCGTCTGCATGCAATGCAGGTAGGGGAATTGGGCAATCATCTCTCTTCGCGGGGAAGATCATAGTGTTTTCCTCGAGTTCTGGTGGGTACCTGGGTATATTTAGAGTTACGGCGGTAGGATGGTCTGCGAAACTTCGTGGTTTCATTCTGCGATGTCAGGACTCCTGTCTAGGTAGTGAGGGGACACTCATGAATCTCTAGTTGAGGCTTTATGCAAGGGCAAAAGAGACTTTAGTGCGAGGGAGTGCCGGGAGACCAGAGTTCCTTTCCTATAACCACAGTTGTAGATGGGATTCCTATCTAATGTTCTGAGAGGTAGTCAGGCATCGTCACCTTTTCAAGAAGTGAACTCCGCGTGCCTCTCGAGATATCAAAGGAATGTGAAGCATTCCATATCGAAATGAGGCGGGGACCTAGGAAGATTTCTCTTAGATGTCCACAGGGGTGATTGAAACATTCCTACTTCTTATGTGTTGAAAAACGAGCTGTATTCAAGCCACTGCATGGAATTCCAGCTGCTCTTTCCAATCAGGTCTTTCTCTGTTATATTCACTTGAGGCAGCAAAATCAGGGTCCTCTCCAGTCATATTGCTCAGAGAGCCTCCATTTGAGGTACCTTGTGGACCGTATGGCATACGTCTTGAGTCTAAGCCAGGGAATCAGTCTTCTCATCTCGAGAACGATATGGGGTACACCGAGCATTTCCTCGTGTTGCTGAGTGCTGAAATTGGTGTGTCTTCTAGACTTGGAACGGTTAGTTCTCGTGGAATCTCTGGAGTTGCCTAAAAGGAAGTGAGGGCCAACTGTCATGTTTGATTGGGAACGGGGATGGCTCTCGAGCCAATGCAGGGGAATCGGCTTCTCTCGAGCTTTTTGAGTGTGCATGGAGCTCCTTTGCGTTGCAGTGTGTGTTACAGACGCTAATATCTTTTGACTTTGTGACAGTGTTCTGGGGCTGTCTTTGAGAATAAAACATCAGCAAGTCGATGCACTTCTTACATGTTGGATGGAGAATCACGGAATTGCTCAGCATGCAATGCAAGGGGAATGATGTGGCCTCATTCACTTTCGAGGGTTGTAGTCTCATGGTTTTTCTCAGTGTGCAAGGCAGGGACCTTGTGAGAATATTCTCGAGTTATGGTGGGGATGGCCTGCAAAACTCGTGTTTGTTCAGCGATGTCACAAACCTGGTAGGTACGAGGGCCACCACAGGAATCTATCTTTGAGGGTTGCAAGGGCAAAGAGAGGTTTCTGACGAGGTGAGGCGGAGACCCAAATGTCCCTTTCCAGTGAACCTCACAGTGATATGTGGGATTCACTATCGCTCTAAATGTATCAGAGAGAGAGTCAGCATCGTCACCTTTTGATCGCAGTGACCTCCGCGCGCCTGACTCGTGTATCAAAGGGATGTGAGCATTCATGAAATGAGGCGGGGGACTGGGACTTAGTCTCTAGGTATGTATCTCCTCAGGGGATTTCTGATCTCATTCTGCTTGGAGATGAATAAGACGAGCCTGTATTCTCAAGCCACTGCAGGAAATCTGGCCTGCTTTATCAGTCAGAGTCCCTTCTCGGTATATATTCCAGACTGAGGCAGCAAATCAGGGTCTCCTCCTCACAGAAGTACTTATTGCTGGGAGAATCCTCCACTTGTCGGTACTTGTGGAAAAGTGGAATAAGCGTGTTGAGTCTAAGCCAGGAATCAGCTATCATCTCGAGACGAGTTGGGGTACACGGAGCATTTTCTGCGAGTTGCTGTGCTGAAATTGGTGTTCTTTGGACTTGGAACGGCTGTTCTCGGGGGAGGGAATCTCTGGAGTTGCCTAGAGGATGTGACGTCACTGGTCGTGTGTGATGGCAACAGGGGATGGCTATGGTGCTCGAAGTGCAGGGAATCGGACCTCCTCTCCGAGTTTTTTTGGATGTGCAGTGGAGCTCCTTCGCATTTGCAGATGTGACCTGACTATTCTCTCTTGGACTTGTGACAGGTGTTTCTTGGGGACCGGTCTCGAGGACACAACAAGCAAGTCGATGCTCTTCCAGTGTTTGATGAGGATCTCGGATTGTGTTGCGATGCAATGCCGTGTGAAAAAAAAATCGGTGGTGGGGGGGGGGCCTCATCTCGCGAGTCGAGGGGGAAAGGTCTCATGGTTTTTGACTATAGAGTGTGGCGGAGGCGGAACCTGGCACGTATATTCTCCGATCGCACAGTCACGGAATGGCCTCTTCGAAACTCGGTTTAGTATGGGTTGCGAAGTCAGGACCCCGCGTCTAGTTTACGAGGGGACACTAGCCTCAGCAATCTCTTGCGAGGCTGGCAGGGCAAAACGGAACGTTCTAATAGGTGTCGCCGGGGAGACCCAGGTTCCTGTTTTCAGTAGCCACTAGCGATATTGGGTTTTCTATCAAATGTTCAAGATTAGTCAGGCATCGTCATCTTTTGAAGCAGGAACTCCATGCCTCTCGAAGTTCAAAGGGATGTGAGGAACTTCTGTCGTAATGAGGCGTGTTGTACCTAGGTCTGTCTTCAGGGTGTCCCTGGGGATTTCAGAATCCCTCATGTTGTGAGATGAAAGTGAGCCTGCATTTAAGCGAACTGCAGGAAATCGGCCTGCTTTCCGGAGATCCGGGCTTCTCGGTGTATTAATTCATTTTGAGGCAGCAAAGTCAGTGTCCCTGTCCCACATACCCTTATTGCTGAGGGAAGCTCCTCTTCAGGTGCTTGTGGAAAGTGGGCATACGTCTGAGTTCTAAGCCAGGGAATCAGCTCTTCATTCGAGAAGATTTGGGGTACATGAAGCAATCTCGAGGTGCTGTGCTGGGACTTGGTGCTCCTCTATACTTGGAAAGGTGTTGTCTCGGGGATCTTTGGAAGTTGCCTAAATGAATTCAAGCCCCCCCCGACTGGTCGTGTTTCATGGGGAATGGCGGGATGTCCCTGGAAGTGCAATGCAGGGTGTAATCGGCTACATCTCAAAGTTAATTTTGGGTACATGGAGAGACTTTGTGTTATGGCTGTTCTCGGGGTCCTAGATTGTGAGACAGTGTTCTTGGGGACGTTCTCGAGATCCGTTACAGCAAGTCGAGGCTCCATACATGTTAGATGAATATCACGGAAATGCTCTCACAGACAGTTCAGATAATCGGGCCTCATCTCGCTTCAAGGGGGAAGTAGTCTCATTGTTTTATCGAGTTCGTCGGCCGGCAGGGACCTGGGTCATTCTCGAGTTTGGGTGGGGATGGCCCTTCACAATCTCGTGTTTGGTCAGTGACGTCAAGCTACCCTGTGTAGTTACGCGAGAGACACCTCAGGATTCTCTTCGAGGCTTGACTGAGGGTCAAAAAGGGACGCGCTTATTCGAGGTGAGTCGGGGCATACGCGAGTCCAGCGTCTCTTTACAGTTAGCCACAGGGATTTTGGGATTTCTCTGAATGTCATAGAGTAGGCATCGTTCACCTATTGGAAGCAGTGATCTCCGCGAGGCGTCTCGAGGTGTCAAAGGGTCGTGAGGAATTTCCGTCGAAATCACGTCGGTTATCCTATGGGCTTTCTCTAAGTCTCCACTGGGGATCAAATCCCTTCATCTGCGCGAGCTCTGATAAGAAACGTAGCCTGTATTCAGCCACGTGGGGAAACCGGCTACATCGCCTCGTCTAGGCTCTCCGGTTTATATTCCAAACTGATGGCAGCAAAACACAGGGCTCACCCACATAACTCGTTCCTGAAAAGTCCTCCTCTTGAGTAGCTTGTGGAAAGTTAGGCAATACGATCTTGAGTCTAGCCAGGGTAATCGGCGCTCTCTCTCGGAGACCTCATTTGGGGTACCGTGTGAGAATTCCTTCGAGTTGTAGTGCTGATCTTCGTGTTCCTTTAGACTTGGGAATATGTTTTCGGGCGCAAATCTTTGGAGTGGCCATAATAAATTCAACCACTGGTCGTGGTTGTTGGGGAATGGGCAGTTCTGGAGTCAATGCAGGGGAATTGGGCTGTCATATCGAATGTTGTGGGGGTACATGGAGCTGCTTCTCCGTTGGCAGGTATGACTTTCAGTGTCCCTTAGACTTGTGACAGTGTTCCTGGGCACTTTCTCGAGAGCCATCAGCACAGTCGAGGATCCTTAAATATGTTTGATGACGTTCTCGGAATTGTCTCTGCATGCAATGCAGGGGAATCGGCGCACTCATCTCGCTATCGAGGGAGAGCGAAGTCTCTCATGGTTTTTCAACGAGCGTTGCGGTTGGACTGGGGTATTTTTCGAGTTTACAGGTGACGGTGAGGCCCTTCAAAAACTCGCGTTTGTTCATCGACGTCAAAGGGACTCCTGTCTAGTTACTAGGGACACGCTCAGGATATTCTCTTCGAAGTCTTTGGCAGAGGCAAAAGGGACGCCTTCTCGATGTTGAGCACTCCGGGTGGACCCAGGGTCCCTTTCCAGTAGCCACAGGATACTGGGACACGATATCCTACAATGTTCAAGGACGGATTTCAGGTCATCGTCCACCTTTTGAAAAAGCTGGAGCTCTCTGCAGTGACTCTCGAGGTGTTCAGAAGGGCATTTGAGGCATTCCGTCGAAAGGAGTCGGGGACCTAGGCGCTTTTACTCTAGGGACTCCACAGAGATGGTGACAGACATCCCTTCACCCTTGTGAGAATGAAAGACGTCAGACTGTAATTCGCAAGCCACTGCATTGGAAATCCCGCCCTCCTGTTCGAAGTCGGGATTTCTCGGTTTTGTACATTATCCCATTGAGCGAGCTCAATCTCAGGGTCCCTTCCTCATTTACCCTAGATTGCTGAGAGAAGCATCCTCTTGAGGGGCTGTGTGGAGAAGTTTGGCCTACGGTCTTAGAGCTATCGCTCAGACAGGAGTCAGCTCTCATTCTCGAGGCAATTTCTGGGTAAAAAAAAAAAAAAAAAAAAAAAATAAAAAAAAAAAAAAAAAAAAAATAAACAAAAATAAAAAAAAAAAAACACCCCCTCCGGGGTAGCAGGCCTCGAGTTGGCTCTGCTGAACTTTTGTACGTCTGCTCTAGACTTGGCCCGTTGTTCGTTGCTCAGGGAACCTCTGGAGTTTGCCTAAAGAGGAAGTCAAAGCCTCAGGTCCGTGTTTGATTGGGATACCCGGGGGATGTGCTTCTGGACGTCAATGCATGGGACGCGGGCCTCATCTCGAGTTGATTTGGGGGCCCATTGCGCCCTCCTATTCGCGATTTCTGGGTGGACCTACAGGGACCCTCTCTAGACCAAGTGTGACAGAGTTTTTGCGGACTGTCTCGACATCCAGTCAAGCAAGGTCGAGGCTTCCTGACAATGTTTTGCAGGGGGCTCACGGAATTGCTCTGCATGGCAGTGCAGGGGATGGGAATCGGGGTCCATCTCGCTTCGGAAGGGGTGAAGACACATGGTTTTCCTCGAGATTGCCGGCGGGGACCTGGGGTACATTCCTTCGACAGTTACGGCGGAGATGGCCCTTCAACCCCTCGTGTTGGTTCAACGACAGTCAGGACTCCTGTCAGTACGAAGCTACGAAAAACACTCAGGAAGTCTCTTCTCGAGAATGGCAGGGCACAAGGAACGCTTCTTCTTTCTCGAGGTGAGGTCGGGAGAGACCCGAGGGTCCCTTTTCCCCAGTAGCCAACAGGTGACTACTGGAAATTCCAGTCAATGTTCAAGAAGTGAGTCAGGCTCCGTCAAATCGTTCTGAAGCAGTGAAGCTCTGCGTGGCTCACTCGCTAGGTGTCAGAGGCCACTGATGAAGGCATTCCGTCGAATTGGAGTCGGTTTACCCTAGGGCTTATCTCTAGGGACTCCACAAGTGGATGCCAGACAGTCCCTTCAGCTTGTGAGATTATGAAAGACTAGAGCTTGTATTCAAGCCACCTGCAAGGAAAAGCCGGCCTCCTTTCGAGTCAGGCCTTCTGTCGGTGTATAATCTCCACTTGCGGCAAGCAATCTCCATGGTGTCTCATCTCCTCATACCTATTGCTGAGAGAAGCCTCCTCCTTGATCGGGGCTTGTGGAAAGGTGGCCTACGTCCTTGATTCTAAGCCAGGTAGTCGAGCTCACATCTCGAGGCAATTTGGGGTACAACGGAGCAGGTCCGCGATCGTTGCTGCTGTGCTGACATTGCGTACTCCACTCTAGACTTTGGCCCGTGTGGTTCTCGGGTACCCTCTGAAGTTGCCTAAAGGGAGTGAAGAGGCACTCAGGTTCGTTGGTATGATGGGGAACTGGGGATGGCTCTGGAAGTCAATGCAGGGGAAGCTGGGCCTCAGTCTCGAGTTGATTAGGGGTGCCCATGTAGCTTCCTTTCCTTCGCGATGCTGGTGTGACCTACAGGGTCCCTCTAGACTAGATGTGACAGTGTTTTTGCGGACTGTCTGCGACATCCATCAAGCAAGTCGCTCGGCTCCTGACATGTTACAGGGGGATCGCTCACGGAATTTGTCTCTGCATGCAAGTGTCAAGCGGTGAATCGGGCCCTCAACTCGCGTTGGATGGGGACGAAGTCTCCATGGTTTGTATTCTTCCGAGTAGCGACAGTGGACCATGGGGTACATTCCTCCGAGCCTTAACGGCGAGATGGCCCTTCAAACCCTCGTGTTGGTTCAACGAGCGTCAGGACTCCTGTCTAGTGTTTACGAGGGACACCTCAGGAGTCTCTTTCGAGGCAGTGGCAGTGGCCAACGGGAACGCTTCTGCGAGGTGAGTCGGGAGACCCAGGTCCCTTTCCCCATTTAGCCACAGGGATACTTGGGATTCCTGTCAATGTTCAAGAGGAGTCAGGCTCCGTCACCTTTAGATTCATGAACT